>CM060964.1:307305627-307373127 GCA_030765045.1 Tenodera sinensis
CAGCCAGTTTGTTCTTGTTTGGTTTATTCTGTCTTTTGTGTTGTATATTTGTAACTCTTTCCTGTGTTTTGATCTAAAAGTATGTAGCCTGCTACTGAATTAACATACTACTTTATCTAAGCACTTGCATAGTACCTCCATACCTACCTACCTGCCTGCCTGTCTGCCTGCCTACCTGCCTTACATATATTTGTTATATAAATTACATACATACATTACAGACACACATTACAAGCCATTACATTACCACTACATTACGTTACCATTTCATTACATTACCATTAGATTACTTATCATTACATTACATTACGCAACATTACATTACATTTCGCAACAAAACACTGCATTATACAACATTACATTACGTACATTTATCACATATTTACAGTAGATAAAGTATTCCATTCCACCCAAAAATTCAATACCGATGTTTTACTGGAAATAAACGTTTTGAGGTTCTCTGGTTCCCAAAGAATACATTTTTAGAAAAAGCTCCGCGGGCGTGTGTATAACTTAATTCAAAATCGAAAACTTAGTTAAATACAAAACTCCATCTTCCAAGGGTGCGGCACAAAGATATTGAAGAAAACCTCGTCGACATTTATCTTTTACATGGAAAAATGTTGGGGGAAATGTTGATTTTCTCAAAAACCTTAAGTATTCGGATTAAAAATACGGTACCGTATGTACTATATGTTTAAGCATGACCTAAATTATCGATTTTGAAACCTTTGTTGTTTATTAACTAATAACTTAGACCGTTGTTCATTGCGCTGAAGTACGCAGGAGATATTTGTCACAAAAGATACAGGCTGCACGTCATTCGTACGTTGAATATTACTGAAATAATGCAAACATTGTTACAATAACTAGACAATGAACTAGGTAGTTCAATTTTTGCACTTCAACATAGTAAGTGAGTTTGTTTTTTTATTCTTTGTTTTTTTCCATATATACATACGATTTCTTTATTTTTCCGCGCTTTTGTTCAAATGAAGTACATGAATCCGTCGCCATAGCAAGCAAACACAAATCATCATTGAAGTTCTAGTTTACAAATTCCAACAAAATTCGCCTACTATATGCAACCAAAATATAACAAGTCTGAAATTGTTCGAAACGAAGTTGTTAAAAGGAGAAATACAGAAAAATACTGTCAGTTGATGATCTTGGCACAACGTATATAAGATGTGTTCTCACAACCATAAATAAACGAATAGCGAAACGCCACCATGCGATTGTAACTTGTTTTCAAAAGCCACGCCACTTACATTGCAAATAAATACACATATTTTAAGACGCTATTATAATGCTCAGGATTTCTGGTGAATTACTTCATTTAATTCATGAAACAGTCTTAACAAATGCCACTTTTGATTTACAAATGACTTGGAAAGCACTCGTGGCACTACTAAAGAAAATTCTCATCACGTTTTATTTTATCTTTGACTCGCATTTTTGAAGAAAGTTCAACTTCTTTGTAAGGTTGAATACTTGGTAAAACATCTTATGTGTTAAACTTACACGGCTTTCTAAACTCACTATAAATTCACATATAATATTTATATATTGTATTATTCGTATTAAAAGTGATTCCTACGTTACATTGTCTAGAGATGATTTCCAATTGCTGGCGACAGATTGCCTACACTGAGGCTTAAAAAGCCGATTTGCAGGTGCTGTCATTGAAGCTGAAGAAAAAGCCAAGTGTAAAATAATTCTAATTTTAAGTGCCACATACTGCATAATGCAGAACAGAATATTACAATGTGAGTGTGGGAAGTGCATTATTACAAAATCGAGGAATAGTTCGAAAAGTCGAGATGAAACCGACTCTCTCTCTCTAATTTCGAGATTCTGTTATGCATTTCACATACACGTATTCCACACTATTTTTTTGCACGATTGTATGGTTTATTATTTTAAATGAATTATTCATAAAAATAATTTCTAATAAACTTGTCCATCGCCATTTCAGGTGTCCAATATTTTAATGCAGTGATGTCCATTCAAAGTCTTAGTAGGATAATATTTCGGAGAAGTTTCAGAGGATTTGAGTAAATTGTTTGATGGTTAATTCGTGACGCAGAGCGGGTTGTTTGAGAGAGTCAGTATTTTAAGAAGGATTTGAAGTCGGAGAGTTGGATTATGAAGGCGATAATATTGAAGAGACATGGCGAATTGGGTGCTTGTCGGTGATTCCTGAAAAATGTAGAACAGGATATGAAATATTCCAGGTTGGAACACTTGTACGGGGTGACAGTTCTTGGAGGGACATTTGTATGGAACCTTTTCCTCTGCCTGGAGTGTTGACACTTGTACGGAATTACTATTAACGATTGTTAATAACCGCTTTTGGAATGAAAATTTTCAGGTATAATATGCATATGTAAAACATCTGAGTTAAATATTAAAAAGGTTTATAGTTGCACAATGCAGAAGTTTCACTTAGGACTATACTTGAAGTAAATGTTAGCGATGTAATTTCTAGATAATGTCGCATTAGGACATCATAAAGTAGTATCAAATTGCCTTAGACTACATTTAAAGATACCCGTTGTAAATAACTAAAGGTTTTCCTTTGGTGGTTTTGCTGAACTGCATATCTCCAAAATATAACACACACACGCACACACGCACGCACGCACGCACACACACACACACACAAACACACAAACACACACACACGCACATGCACGCACGCACACACACACATACACACACACACCCACCCACACCCACACACACACGCACACGCACGCACGCACATACACACACACAAACACACACCGGTTAGCGCGCTCGCCTACCACCTAGGCGGCCCGGGTTCGATCCCAGGGACCCGCATGTGGTATTCGTGGTGGACGAAGCGGCGTCAGGGCGGGTTTTCTCCGGGTACTCCGGTTTCCCCCGCCATCTCATTCCACCGGTGCTCCATCTTCATGTATCATCAGTGTCACCGCCTGCGGTGCCGTAGTAGTAAAAGCGGGCGTTAAACACTACAACAACAACAACAAAGACACACACACACACACACACACACACACACACACACACACACACACACACACACACTACTTGGCACTTGGATATCAACTCTAGCAATGAGCTGTTATTAGCGAATGCCACCCCCAAGCCATTACCTGACAGCCACGCATTTCAACCCTTATTGCTCTCGAGTCAAATTGCAAGAAATGCATTAGGTCGGGACTGTAGTTTCCGTGCAACTGTAACTTTCTAAATATTTCATGTTTGGCCATTTCCGGGAATATTTTGGGCTCCGTATAAATGTCAACAAATTTCATCTCCGTACAACTGCCAAACTTCTAAATATTCAATACCTTTAATTACAGTTAATTCGTTTTGAATAATGTTTTAAATCTGTTCGAAGTGCGTCATTCATTGTCATATAGTAGTATTCATTATTAAGCGACATAAGTGAAGCTTCAAGTGTAACATTATTACAGCCATCATGTTGGTAGATATGGATTTCGTTGGAAACGAATTATAAATTGTAAATTTCCCTCTGTGTAAATATCATCGGAATGACGTAGAAAACTTATGATTATGCAAACATATTAAAAAAATAGTGTAATTTTTTCAAGCATTTCAGAAGTGTATAGAATGCAATCTCTTCATGAGCTGGAAATATTTACAACTGTGATTTAGCCCACTGCACCTGTGCAAGAGTCCAGCCATTCGTTCACAGTCACCAGTCACGTAGAAGTTCATCACTAACAAAAAACTTGTTTCCCCATCGACCGTGGGAACAGGTAGTGAAGTAGTCAATGGGGATAAGGTCGGTTATAGTAACATATGGAGGGAAGTCCCCCCCCCCACCCCCCCCCCCCCAACCCCAGTAGAGCAAAGCTACCACTTGAGGTTTGCTTCGTGCAATAATTGATGGCAGCAACACTTCCTTTGCCGTTTATGTGTTACTGCATCCCATCCAAAACTTCAAAGAACAGCTTTTAAATATATGTATTATTGTTTGCCAACGATTTGATTGTTATTCAAAATAGCCAATCTGCCCTGCAAAACTCTATTTTTAAACTTAATGAAATTTGTGAACAACATAACATGACAATTTCTTTTATAAAAACGAAGGTAATGGCATTCATAGGGAAAGAACGGATTAGAACCAAAACAGATGTAAACAACCGATGTGTAGAACAGGTCAGCCATTTTAACTACTTGGGAAGTGATGTTGGTTATAAGGAATATGACTGGACAATAAAACAAATTTCAAAGACTGTGTGGAACAATTAATAGGACATTTAGAAACAAAATACGTAAAAGATATACATTAACGTTTTATAAAGTTATGGTTGCACCTATACTAGCATACGGAAGTGAGACTTACACATTATCTACAAAATAACAGAGCAAAATATAGGCTTTCGAAATGAAATTTGTAAGAAGTGTGAAGGGAGGTATGAAGAGAAACTTAATAACAACTGAAAGTGTACGAGTAGAGTGAGGAATTTGTAATGTAAGTGAAAGGGTAAAATATTTTAAACAAAAGTGCAAAGAACATGTTGAAAGAATGCCAGATATCAGACAATATTACCCTAAAGGTAGGAGATCGGTGGGCAGACCCAGGAAACGATAGCTGGAGGACTTGGAAGGCAGAACAGGCATTGATCGCCTATGCCATGAAGTGAAGAAGAAGAAGAAGAAGAAGAACAAGAACAAGAAGAAGAAGAACAAGAAGAAGAAGAGGAGGAGGAGGAGGACCAAAAAGAAGAAGAAGAAGAGGAGGAGGACCAAGAAGAAGAAGGAGAGGAGGAGGAGGACCAAGAAGAAGAAGAAGAAGAGGAGGAGGAGGACCAAGAAGAAGAAGAAGAAGATGAGGAGGAGGAGGACCAAGAAGAAGAAGAAGAACTTCGTGTTTAGATTCCACATAGAATCCATTCTGAAAGCTATTAGACAGTAGTGGGGGAACTAGTGGTACAACATTCGATTTGGTAAATCATAGGACTGAAATTCCACAAGGCGAAAATTGTCGGCAAGTTGGTTCTTTTATAAGCATAACTTGGGACCCAAGAGAAAGCATCGCTACCCCAATATTTCCAATGTATCTATTATTTTCAGGTTACTTTATGTAAAGTCATGACAGTGTATTTTATGTACATTTAAGCTAGAAAATTAACCAAGTGAGATGCACGTATGAGGTTCGCATTCGGGAGATCCAGGGTTCCATTCTTTTCGAACACCCGCTGTGACTGAATTTTCAAGTGGTTCTTCCTGTTCGGTAGCCGAATGCTGGGGTGGTTTCCTATCTACCACGATTCCTTTTACATAATTTGCCTTTCATTTCGTTTTCTTTCAGGTGTGCTTGTAGGTTTCGTGATGTATAGCGGTGCCGGACAGTTGGCGTGGATGCATGGACAAATGAAAGTGTACTTCCCGTGTACAGCAGAGAGCTGATTGGTTGACGAGTCGTTCATCCATTTCTCTAGATAGCTCCAGTAGTGGGGGAGCTCTTCCTGGAAGAATTAAAACAAAATGTCCCCCAGGAAATTAGCAGCATTTCCTAACTAAATTATGGCGAGTGATGGTTAGTTTCCTAAAGAGGTGCCAAAAATGTATGGCCAACGACGGTGGCCAGTTTCAACATCTCCTTTCATAAAGGTGCTAAGTAAAGCCTATAAAAGTAGTTTTAATATGTTGTATAGTTCCATCCGCGCCTTTCTATGATAGCACCGAGAACACGGACAGGCAAAACACCGCGCAGCCCGGTTGGAACTTTTTCTCTCCCTATTTCAGTTAACTATTTCCTAACACAATACCTAAAAACAAGTTATCAGTAGACTAAAGGCACCAATATGAGTACAATATAGGCAATTATAATTACCCGGGGATTACTGAGTTATTAAATATCCAATTCTAAACAAGTATTACATTTATGCAATAAGTATATTAATTAATTTAAAAGTGTTGCATTAAACATTGCGTTACACAAGAGATAAATCAGATTTTATCCACTTGAGATTGTCTCAACTGTGTCTCGTGAACTGAACACTTCTACTCGTGGATAAACTTTAATACCAATCATTTGTACAATAAATATTACACCATGTTTGATTCTGCGGCTTCTATTTTGCCCTCCCCCGCCAAAATTGGGTCCGAAATTAGGCCCGTCACGCCTAAGTAACAGAAAA
Source organism: Tenodera sinensis (assembly GCA_030765045.1). Classification (NCBI taxonomy): domain Eukaryota; kingdom Metazoa; phylum Arthropoda; class Insecta; order Mantodea; family Mantidae; genus Tenodera; species Tenodera sinensis. The sequence goes on from CM060964.1 coordinate 307,311,792, forward strand.
TAGACTGTAGAAATAACACAATAAAGCGAAAAATGAAAATCCATCCACGTGGGACATGATGTTTCTTAGGGGTTAACCCTTGATCCAATATTTTTCATAAGGTGCTCCCTAAAATGCATCCTAAAACAAATAATTGCGAATAATGGCTGCCAACAGGGAAAAGCAGAATTTTAATTCTTAAAACCGTCCGATGACGACCCAACCAGATAACAGCAATCTGTCAAAGATAACTCTTCTAGATAATGAAACACTCCTGAATGTCACGGTTTTCCCTAATCTCGGTATCTTCACACCCAGCATAAAGGGAGGTGCATTAAGGCGTGAGTCTGAGATCTGCTGAATGCATCTCCCAGTTGTGTTACATGTGTTTGCTACCTTATGCACAAAAGGAGATTCTGGAAACCATTCCGTTTTTGTGTAATCTCCAATTTTAACTTTTCTAGATTATGTGCATATAGTTTAGAAACATACAAGAGTGAATATGACATATGAATGATACATTTTTATATTTCTTATAACTGAAGTACGATGTCTTCATGCAAATATCGTCAAATTCAGTGGAATTCTGAAAACAACGACATTGGCTTGCCATAAATACTCGGTGACACCTTCCATCTGTACTTGCTCACACAAAGTAAATAGGACACATTGTAAAGCATTGACAAAGTCAATCGTGAATGGGTAGGGGAAAGGCGGATAGTACGGGCCAGCGGATAGTATGGACCACTTAGTGTTTCTCGGATTCACCACTAGGTAGCAGAGGCAAACATTGTCAAGGTTACACCTCCTTCATCGCTCCATTTTGTTATAGAAGTTGGTTGATGTAAGTGCTTTGTTTTGGCTGCCACAACATATTGTTTGTTTTCGTGTGGTTAGGTTGCTGCTGCGCGTAACTTTTGTGATCATTGTTTGCTGTTAAAGGTAAGGAGTCAAATTACCAAACCAGTACTAACGTTCAGCTGAACTAATATACATCATACAGTGGTAATGTAATTCCGGTTGCTCAAGCCGTTTTCGTTTTTCAGCATGTTTAAGTGCACAATGTTGATCGGGTAGTATAGGCCAAACAAAAGTCGGGTAGTATGGGCCACCTAAGTAGATTGTAATTTTTTTTTTAGAACGCGATGCTAAAGTTCAAGAAGAAGCCTGAAGGTGAGGGTCGTGGAGAGTGGAAAGAGGTTGCTATGAAACAGGCAGTTTCATGCGTCTTAGCGGGTCAAATGACTACACGACCTGCAGCTGATAGTTTTAAGATCCCTAAAACTACACTTCTAAGAAAAATGTCTTAAGAAACCAGCAAACCAATGTGAAACCTCACATTTGAAGAAGAGTTTGTATAAATATTACTAGAGCATGAGAGATTTGGATTCAAAGTTGAAAAGAAAAATAAGGAACTTGAAGACTGCATTATGAGAGGGGAGAGTTTTGAAGAAAACTGGATCCAGTGCAAACCATGTGAGGGGTGGGCTCATGAACTTTGTGCAGTAATTGAAGACCCTTTGCATTATTATTGTGATTACTGTAAAAACAATAACTGTTCCATAAAGCTTAGTTAAACCCTTATTCTTTTATGATCTGATTTTCGAGATAATTTTTGTTCACAAAAAACCATAATTTGTATTTGTGTGAATACAAATGACTTTTGTCAATTAAATTTTTATTTTTTTATTTTGAATCGCTTCATATATAGATAAATAAACATTCTGTATGTTACTTTACCCCAAAAGTATTTTATTTAATTTAAAATCCTGTCTTTTTTTGTATGGCCCATACTACCCGACCTTTTCTCCGGCCACCAAATATAAGCCTTTTTTTTAAAACTTCAATGTGTGTGTGTATCTCTTGACTATCCTAACTTTTTTAAATAATATACATAAAGGAAGTGTTCAAAGAAACGCTTTAATGTATCTGGTCTAATAATAGGTCTAATGTGACCTATTTTGTGCAAAATCAAACATATTATAAACGGTTTTCCTTAGGGGGCCCATACTATCCGCCGTTCCCCTACAGTAAGTTCATTGATTCACCTGACTCAGTGTTTGTCATAAAGATGCCAAGTCGTTATCCTGCACATACATCTACCAGTTATCTCGGTTGCATAGGCGTCTACCTTTGACACATATTTAGCTATTATTGAGTTGATCGGAATTTCGGGGTCATTTATAACTTTAGATGACATGTTCTTTGAATTTGCTCATAGTCACTGAGTTCGGACAGATGGCCTTAGTTGTGTGATTCCCTTCCTGTGTAATTTACTTTAGTTATACTTTTTATCTGTAGGGACACTGTGGGTCACGGTATTGAAATATATATTACCGTAGAGACCCAGGGAAGCCACGAAATACAGCAATCAGACTGGTCGGGGCACAGGTTTTGAAAGCAGTACGTCAGATAGACCCTGGCACTTGACTTACCTTGTCCCGTAAAAGGAGCTTTTGGCATCGTTGATTTTAAGTGATACGGTACCCATAGAAAAAACACGTTGAATATTAAAAGAAAATGCGAAAGTCAACCATTCTTCCATTTCTTCCTACATGAGATCAACAAGAAACACAATTTCTAAGTCTCAGAAACAGAAAATTCTATACCTACGTTACGGAACACCTGGCATTCCTGTTGCCCTAAAAAAGGGCTTATGTTAAGATCCTACAGCTGCTACCGAATCCTGTGGATAAAACTCTGACGCGTTCCTTTCGCATTACTTACTTTATATACTGTGACGTCGGCCTCGGCGCTCAACAATGGGTGGACGGAGCGAAGCTACTTCATACTACATGCTGCGCCGACGAGCGAGCAAAGACGTTCAGGGCCGGGCTGTCTCGCACGACTGATACGTGTAAGTGATTGTCAACAATCGGGGCGGCAGAAACAAAGGGGGTTTTGAGAACGTTCTCGAGACTTCTAGTTGCCTCATTTCGGATTCGTGCGTGCGTGTGTGTAACTCGAGAAACGTCAGTGTGACGTCATCCCCACTATATAAGGAGGCCAGAGAGAAGTAGTTTTCTGAGTTACGTTACAGATACTAGGCGGTCAGTATGTCATGAGTGCAAGACAACTGTGCATCGTAAGAAGATTCAATGTGTCACGAGGATATTACATAGTCGTAATTAGAACATGAGAGACAGAGGAAGTGAAGAAAGACTAAAAGCACTGAGCTAGGTTATGAAAAGTACATTTTTTGAATTATGATAGCCCGAAAGACTGTAGACTGTGTTAACGACGAAAAGAAAAGTTTGTATTTGTGTAAAAAATTTAGAAGACAATGAAGTCATAGAAAAGTAAACGGACTGATTTTGTCATCTTGTCACAATGCTATCGTTTGTGTTTATATAGGTTGCTGTTTTCAAAAGCCTATTTTTCTATCTACTTCGTGTTAATCGAGATAAATCTTTTTAGGAATAGTTTTAAACTCTAGTGACGAATTAATTAATTAATTAATTTCATTTACCTTGCCTGTTCTTTATGAAATTATTCATAGTGCATACATCTACACAATTAGAATAAATGTTATTCAAAGGTTTTGACATTATTTATCTGCAATATTTCATAAAGGTAATTAAAGAAACAAGTAAGTGCAGGATCGAGTGTCGCTTTTTAAACTTGTTGCGTAATTACCATCTATGCTGTATATTCCTTCCAAAGAAAAGAACTGGGCGTTTGTTTTTATGCTCTGTGGAGTGCATCAACCATTTATATTGTATGAAGTAACAAGAATTTCTACTCTATGGCATTCTCAAATAAGAGTCAAGGTCGTCTTCGCAAACATGTTCTTTAATATATCCAATGTGTTCACGTTCAAATACAAGGGCTTTTTAATGCTTTTCAATGGTTTAGTAATTTATAAAATGAAATTAGGTGTTTTATAGCCCATGTCCACCAGAAAGAATTGGGCTTTACAGTGGTGAAAGATTTAGTTTACCCTGCACACATTTATTCAGTTGCTCTCTCTCGCTCTCTCTCTCTCTCTCTCTCTCTCTCTCTCTCTCTCTCTCTCTCTCTCTCGCAGGCACACACAGAGGTTTTTCTAACAATATTTTCTTTTATAATTCTTTGAGCGTCAAAACATGTATTTCCGGTGAAACCTCGAGATGGAAGTTTTGGGTGGATACTTTTATTTGTTACCTACCATGACTCTATGACAACGTGCGGAGGGGGACTTAGCACCTCGACCGAAAGGCGATCTTGTGGCTATGCCCTTGACGGACCACCCCCGGGAGGATGGTTGAGGCGAATAGATGCTAAGAGCGGCCGGAACGTTGCCACGACAGAGGAGGTGGCAGGGTCCCTACATTTTCCCAGTTAGAAGCACCCCGGCGGAGGCTGGCTCAGCTCCCCTTCCCCCCCCCCCTCTCGGGCTCGTACCATCCCATGGGGGGGGGGGGGGTCCGGAAACCAGTGACTCGCCTTCCAATCTGACGGACGAGATTTCCAGAGTGCATTTTTACCCCTGCCGTGCTGCTGCCGTGACGCTCGCCAACGCTTTCAACCCTAAAACAAATTTAATGGGATAAAGGGTGAAATGAAATGATGAATGTAACGAAATGGAGGGATAGGAAATTCGGAGGATATGGAAATTCCTCTCAGCATTCACCCGGCGACTCCGGGTGACGTCCAAAAAAATCCACGGATTAGGAAGGTCGGCCATGGGGATCGAACCCGCGACCTCCCGAATGCGAACCTCACACGTTACCCTGGAGCCATCTCGCTCAATAAGGTTTTATTTAGTACAACCTAACATTCAAAATCACTCAACATAATTTTAATATTCTAAACAAACTTAGTTAATAGTTTTACACGAGACAGTATTTTGGATTTGTGAAGGCACTCCCAGCCACTCAACTGAGCAGAGAGAGAGAGAGAGAGCAGTGTTGTCACTTTTAGTATAGACTTGATCAGAAGGGACCGGTTAGGCGCGCAATCTCATTCCCTTTCTCACCATCAAACAATATTCCACAAGGTTATTTCCTGCTTCGCGTGCTAACCATCCAAAATCAGCCATGCAAACCACAATTGCGTGAGGTCCGTTTCCGGTAAACATTTGTTTTTGTTTGTTAAAAAACATTATCCATTATTCTCGAAAATTTGCTGACACACAAACCGACTCAAGATCACACATACCCGATGGTAACAGTTGACTCATGACTGATGTACGAGACATTTGGATAAAACTCTAACCTATTGCATTGATATGCTCTTTTCTAGCCACTTTGGTTTATTTAATATGTAACTTCTACAGAATATTATTGCGAAAGTTTATTTTTTCTATTTGCATTACGTTAAACGAAAAAAAGAAAAAAACCTTGCAGAAATAATTTCCTTACACATTTCCTGGTTAATGCATGTGGGATAGAGGAAACCTAATTGACGATAAGATGTTTAAAAGCTAGTCGGTATATATTGGCCTTGAAGTATCATACTCTTTCCATGGTCTTACTAAAAAACTGAGTAATGACAGCATTTTAAGATAGTGACAAGTGCTGAAAAATTCAAATCAATAACAACGGATATCTTGAAAATGGCTGATGCCACAGGAAAATTTGTTTGAAATAAAATAAATATATAAGTTATAAAGATATCTAAATTTTTTAGCACTACGCTTTTGCCTATTTCTTATAGTTTACTCGTTATTCAAAATTATGTAAACTTCTTTCCGAATGAAGGAGATTTCATAGATTATTCCTAGAAAATTCAAGATATACATTCCATTTGTCATGTAAGTACCTTAAATATATGATATTTTTATCGAAATCGTTACAGCCAGTTTTGAGAAAATAAAAATTAAGACAAACGAATACTCTGAGTAGTGCTTTGGAGGGGGGGGGGGATCTTAGTTGCAAATCTTAGTATCGTATCATTGGAAGATATTGGGCTCATATACCAAATTGTTACTATGACGCTGGGTGCGGCGCACAACAAATGACGGTCGGCGCTACGCTACTTCACACCACACACCAGGCCGGCGAGCAAACAAACGCGCAAGGTCAGGCGTTTGTTTGCCTGACCTTGCGCAAACAGACGGGTTGTGTATACGTGACTAATAACAATCAAATGTCAACTTTTACTCTCATATTCGTAGCAATTATTTGCAGACCTTCTGTCAAGAAATTGATGGCTTTATACGACTGTGGATTGATATTTGATTTCATCAAAATTATTATTCTTTAGATGGATTAAATGTAAAACCATGAGCTTAAGGTCCCAAGTGTCTTTTATTCACACAAAATCTCAGATTTTAAGGTACTTGATATTTTACCTCCTTTTATTGCTTGTTTTTCTTTCTATTTCACATTTACTAGGGTCCGGTGCAGAATTTCCTGGAAACGAAACGGAAACAAGCACCAGAATGGGAGGTTACAATTCAAACCTTAGTTTGAAAATTGAATGAATTTATTCTAGGTTTATTCCCCAATAATTGGAATGGAAAAGAAACAAAAACGAAAAGAGAAAGCGAAAGACTTGAATGTGCAGGATTTTTAACTGCAACGAACTGAAGATGAATACGGAAAGATCAATATTGCGCTTCGGAATGTCATTTATTTAGAACCGACCAATGACTTTCTTTTATCTGGATGCAGGTTTTGGAACTTGGAAATTCGATACGGTAAACATTAAAAAAAATCGTTACATTTGTGAGTCAGTAAAAGTGGCCAAAATACCCGTCTTGCTTCCTTCTTTCGTTGAGTCCCAGAAATAGGTAAGTTGCGTGACACCGAATAATAGCACGTGAGTACAAATGGAAATAGAAGGGAAGCGACGGAGCTAGTACAAATTTTATCACGAATGCCTTTTCACCACCCTGGGGATCAGATATGTCCAGTGAAGTATATTTAAACCTCTCACTCTTACGTGATGTAATATTCTTTGCTTAGTCGTCTGCAAATGTTTCAGCAATGGAAACATTCGCTCAACCACAGAAATGCTTACGAGGGTGGAGAAAACCACCATTTAAATAAAGTGGAAAACTTCGAAACACTTTTTTTCAAATATTCTGTTTAAATGTTGGCGACATGGAATGCAAAAGCTCAAGTCGATTTCGAATTATCTTGCAATTTAAATGTTCAGTGCAGACTCTGAAAATGTCAGCATTACATCTGAGTGTTGGATGGCGGTAACAAAATTTGGTCAACCTAGGCAAAATAACGGGATAGCAACCAAAATTGGGTTTACCTTACAGATCCATGATGTTGACTTCATGTATCATTTATATCCTTAGGTAAAATCACAAGAGGATCCGAGATTTTCCAAATAAATATTTGCGAGTACATAGTACGAGAAAACTTATCTGATTAAACTCAAAACCTCGAGTTATGTGTGTGTGTGTTGTTGTTGTTGTAGTGTTTAACGCCCGCTTTAACTACTACGGCACCGCAGGCGGTGACACTGATGATACATGGAATGAAGATGGAGCACCGGTGGAATGAGATGGCGGGGGAAACCGGAGAACCCGGAGAAAACCCGCCCTGACGCCGCTTCGTCCACCACGAATACCACATGCGGGTCCCTGGGATCGAACCCGGGTAGGCGAGCGCGCTAACCGCTCGGCCACGGCGCCGCCTATGTGTGTGTGTGTGTGTGTACTAATAACAATTTTAGGAATAAAGGTATATATGCTTACGTACACACAATCCCGTTATAATTTTTTCTGCTTTCCTTCTGCTTAAAACCAAATCATCTCAACATAAGATGTGATGCAATATATGTAAGCTTGCGAATGAGAGCTACACAAAACTTCAGTACTTCTCGGATAAAGTCCGGTTACGTCGTTCGATTGAAGGCCACATGCCATTTCCACTCCCTGCATTGTACTTGCCGGTCCTACTGTCTACTCTTCGTCCACTGCAATATGCACACCTCGAGACGTTAAATACTCGAGCCCATAATAGAGATACTGTCTCCCCGCAACAGGCGTAACGGTACGGTACGAAAGTAGTCTTCTGGGCATAATGCAGAATGGCGAGCTTTCGTTGCGCCAGCTCTACTAACTGCTGAATCATGAAACATTGAAATGCCGAATCAAGGTAAAGTATTACATTGACACAAACAAAAACAAAAAGAAGAAAACAGTTACTTTTATACAAACCAATTAAAGCTGTTATTCTATGTTGAATTTTCCGCAATGGGAAGCAAATGAAGGAAGAAGCATAATTTTCGGGTAATAATTAATACTTTCTCCAGGTGTAATCAGATGGTTATTAACTAATATCCAAGACGTACATATTGCCTTACATAATAATACAGGTGGTATAGTCTCTGCAAAACTTTAAAAAATATCGTTTATGGGAAAAGATGGCTTAATGGTAACGGCAATGCTGACATTTGAACGAATTAAAGCTAAGTCCTTTTCTTGACCAATTTTCTCTGACCCCACACGCAATGGTAACAATTTCGATGTTTTATAGAGACACAAAAGGAAATACAATCAAGGTGAGGAGACAGGTAATTCTAAAGCGTATCACGGTAAACAGAAGTAAAAACAAGCGGTACACCAGACAAGTGCAAAGAAAAGTTTTTGGGGATAAGCGAAACACTTTTTTCGCCTTAAGATGGGATATATTTTGCCTTAGCTCTTACAGCACATATTTACTCTCTTATACTCCTCTCCTAAAGGAATGCTGAAGAATTATTTCGAACAGAAGTTTTTTGGTATAAATACAAGGATAGAGCTTTATGTAGGGGAAACAATCCTCCAAGCTCCCCTTGCTGGGCATACCGACGACGCCGAACAAAACCGAATTCAACAGGAGGCAAAGAAAGAATAGCGAGCGGGGTCGCGACATGACACTGTGCGCCAGACGGATGAAGCGGCGATCTCTGTAAACAAGCCCTCGATCGAAACGGATACTGCATGGCTGACATCACGCGTGGAAAATTACCGGTCGCAGCCGTCTCCTTGCAATTACTGAACGGACTATGCAGGTGTTTGAAAGCAATGCCTTCCTGCCTGACCCCATAATATCATGTCACCACACCACTTGAGCGTCCGCTCCAGTATACGAGAGTGGATTGGGTTTAATGCTTCCGTCCTGGGATCGACAAACGGAAGAACCAACAGTTATATCTGGAAACAATAATCACTACATACGTGCTAAATACTTAGGTGCATGAGCGTGCCGAAGGAATGCATTGCTACAAATCTCTCACACATCTCTTTTCTGATGTTTTCCCCTACCCTCTTCTGCCTACTCTTTCTCTCCTTCTTTCCTCGTCCATTCTCGCTTCTCTTCAATCCTTTCCACTGTTGTTCCCATCTCTTTTCTGTTCTCTCTTCTACTCGTTTCGTACTTTCACTTCTTTTCTTTACTTTCCTGTCGTTCCTACCTTTTCCCTTTCTCTTTTCTGCCTGTTCCTCCCTCCTCTTCCTTTCTTTCTCTTTTCTATTTTCACAAACTACCAACAATTATCACTAGGCTTCGGCCGCGGTTGCAAACGACGTTAGGTTGAGAGCTATTTACTGTTCCCGTTTCTTCTTCATGTTTGTTGACAGTAGAAGTGGTAGGGAAGGGGAGAGTGACACAACGTTACAGTAACCTGTTTGTAAAGCGATTGTACCGACTGTACCACCCCTTCCCAACCTACCCCGCTAGGCAGGGGCGGTAAAAAACGTCCCTGCAACGCCGACAATATGCAACCGGCGCCGAAGCATTATTACTGTTCAGTGTTTGCCTGTACTTGATTTTTATGTCGCAAATAACGGGAACAGTGCGGTTATTTACCATTTCAAAATTGCGTTACGACAAGAAGAAATATACAGCTGTGTTTCGCAGATTAGAATTGTCCTAAGTCCTAACGTATTGTTTTCTACAGCTTATTTATATTGCATTGCTTATTTGTAATGCATCTAAGGTCATATTGTCGTCTTTTCTTTGGAACAATTACACATTGGCAATAATGTTCACTCGTCTACAATTATGCGTGTAAGTTTACTGTATTTAACTCAGGAGTTTAGCTATGACTTTGTGGTTGACACAAGTGAACTGTTTTTTACTCTCGCGCTGGCGGTTTAGACCCTTCCTCAAAAGCAACATATCCTTTCTTTCCCAGGACAATACATATCACGCGAAAAAGCATCACTAATGTATTATATTACAGCGTAAAACAACGCAATTATGATCATATTCTGTCTTTACCTGATTACCTTCCCTTTATGTAGGACTTACACACCCTAGGACTTACACCCCCGAGGACTTACAAGCCAGTGGCTAGGGTCAACTGCCTGTCGGAGAGCAGAGGAATCTACGAACCGGACAGAGTGAAGACCTGGAAGCGGGCGGTCAGCCAAACACCAGGTATGAGTCACGAAAATGATGTTATGAAATGCAAGCGAAATTGATGAATGAAAAGGTAATGATGGAACAATTGGTGGAATGAGTCGCAGGGGAAGCTGGAGAACCCGGAGAAAAACCCCCGGCGCCTCTTCGTCCACCAGGAATAGTGTACGTGAGCCCCTCGGATCGAACCCGGGCCGCCTAGGTGGTAGGCGAACGGTCTAACCGCTCGGGCACGGCACCGCCCAATTATGATCATACTTTGAACAATATCACACGGTTTACTAAGAGATGTAGTGGCATTGATTTGCAACACACTGAACATTAGGAACTCAAGCGACAACTAAAGGCGCTGGGTTTTAAACAAGGGGATGTGGGGACAGGTATAGAAGCTCAAGGCCGGCAGCTAGGAAAGCTATATCACCCCAAACTGCATTCCGACAAAACAAACAACCCCAAAGCGATGACCTCTTTTGCACAAACACATGGACGAATTTATCATATTACATTTCCGCGTTTAGATTAATTTTCGACTTAAATTTCTGAATAAAAACTTCGAACTAATGAAAATGAAAGTCGAATTACGTGCGCTTTTTTTTTTACATTACTATAATAGAAAATTCAAGGAACAATGAAAAACCTTCGAGGCTGGCAACGTAGAGCATCTGCCTGCTGTGCGAGCGGTCCCGGGTTCGATTCCAGGCTGGAAGGTTGAGAGTTTTTCTTCCACTAGGATTATTACTCATCCTCCGTAGTGTGTGTGTGTGTGTGTGTGTGTGTGTGTGTGTGTGTGTGTGTGTGTGTGTGTGTGTAAGTTTGTGTGTATGTGAATTTAATGTAAACAATCTGATGTATTACATTCATATGACTTTCTCTACACTTATACTGTTTCTAAAACATTTATTCCTTTATCTTCTTCATGTCAGTCTATATCAACACTTGCAGAAGTTATTGCTAGTATTCTTGTAGGTGCAAGGTAAATATGAGAGAAAATCCAGTAGTTGGATAACTGTCCTACCTTAGGGTTGTCATAAAGACACACCTGCTAATAGATCTGTAGAATAAAAATATGAATGATAAAGGATAAAAATCGTATAATGTAAAATATTTGATAAAGTGTTATAATGTGCAAAATTATTATAACATCTGGAAATAGGACAGCTAACCATTTTAGAATTATTTGCTTATTTATTTTAGTGTAGCATACAGATGATTGTGTGAAATATACAAAGAATCACAAATAATTTGTAAACCAATATCCTCTAAAACAATTACAATTCAAAACGTCGAAACAAATTAACAGTAAATTTAGTAATCACTCCACGAACACCAAAAGGTAGACCAATCACTTCCCAATTTGAAATGTTGTATTTATCTCTTAAATAAAGAATGTAAGGCTCAAAATGTAGTTTTCTTCCCTTATCAATTTCCTTAATTTGATCTAGATTTTTTTTCCCCAAATAGGATTGTAGGACCAAGTGTTGCCAAGTGTGTTGCCTGTCAATACCAATTACGTCTATTATTTCATAAAAATAAGGTTAGAAAACATGTGTTCGACGTAAATATATCCATTTTGAAACCATTGCAATGTATACATTTTAATAAATCGTAATTAATTATTCCTGGATATAAAAATCTTCTTACTAATATTTCCACAGACTAGTATGTATCTTCTGAACTTAAACGAACAGGAAATACGTACGAGATATGTCTCCAAGTAATATGTACTCGTACAATTACTAATTCCTTGTAACAGTATTGAGGAAATCAAATGTCTTGTCATGGTCTACACTAGGCTTTGAGCGATAGTTAAATTTTTTAAAGCTGGTCACTATATGAAGGCTTTGAAATTCCGTTCTCTTTGCACAGCTAAGATATAAAAATGTCTTGCACTCACATAACTTTCTCTACTCTTGTACTAACCATTCTTGAGTTGGATTATATGTAACGGGCCTTGACCTACTGCGACCCCGACATGGTTGTATTGTGGGCTACCACCAGCCCATGGGGAAGGTGAGGCAAAGTGAGACCGGAAGGCACGTCGGAGAGCGGATCCAGCGAAGCCACCAGAGACGCACAGAAGTCCCTAACAGTTCCAGATATTGACACCTGGAGCACAACGCAAGTTTTCCTCCACCCAGGGAGAGAGCGACAACAAGGTGACCCTTACGGCCCGGGCAGCAGGTCCCAGGGAGGACCAAGGAGAGTGTTTCCAATGAGCAACTATGCCATTTGCCCACTAACGCCGGAACAAACCGCGCGAAAGATGACAATGGAGGGAAATGATAAAGGAAGCTGTGAGGAAGCGATAAATGCACTCCAACATTTACCTAAGTGACATGGGAAAACCACGGAAAACCCATGTCAGAGTGCGCGGCCACGGGGATCGAACCCGCGACCTCCCGAATACGGGCCACAGACGTTACCACCTGAGCCATCCCGCTCGGTACCAAAAACTCTTACAAACTTTTATTCCTCTATCTTCTTTGTGTTAGATGAGATAAACATTTACAGAAATTATCTTATTGCTTCTTTCCTTGTAGGTACAAGGGGAATATGGGAATACAGTAGGCTCTGAGCGATAGTCAAATCTTTTAAAGGTTTAAGATCCCGTTCTCTTTGTACGGCTAACATATAAAAAAATGAATAACGATGCTCCATTAAATTTAACGAAAGCTTAGGTTTTCCAAATCAGAAATAGCAACGGATATCTTCAAAATAGTTCACTCTACACAAAAAAAAGGGGGGGGGGGAAGAAGTAAGAAAAAAGAAAAACATTCGGACATAAACTGTGTGTTTTAGCAAGATCTACATTTTTCGTATAATAAGATTTTACGGTTTACCAGTTATGCAAAAGTCCTCCAGGGTAAACTGGACTACATGGGCTACAGCCAGAAAATTCAAAATATACGTTTCATTTGTCATAAAAATATCTTAAACATATGACATTTTAATCAAAATTGTTGGAGCCACATTTTCGAAAACTTTTCCATGTACTGAGTAGTTTAGGGTAGAGAAATTTTCTTCAAAATCTTCGTGTCGCATCCTTAAAGGATATTAAACATATATACCAACTGGTTTTTAACCGACTTTTCGTTTTTGATTTATGCTGCCCAGACTGACAGACACACACAGACACAGACACAGACACACACACACACACACACACACACACACACACACACACACACACACACACACACAGACGCACACACACAAGGACCTTTTTCTAAAAATGCCTTTTTTATTTAGGATGTATCAAAACATATATTTCCGGTGAAATCTTGACATCGACTTTTTGGGTGGAATACAATACTTCCTCTACTTACTATACGTGGTAGAGAAAGTAAAAAGATGCCATAGTAATAGAAACCTAAAGTTCAAAACCATCGCTAAGTGAGTGAACCCATTGCCGTTGAGCAATTGCTCCAAGAGGTCAAAAGCCGTCGATATGACCCTAGATGTTAAGACGGCATATACATGGAACATTACAAAAATCTTTGAAAAACGACAATTTCGAATTATAAGTGTTCGAGTTATCCCCGATCCACTGAAACGCCAAGAAGGAGAAAGGAAGGGAAAGGATAGAAGTAAAAAAAAATTTTTCATTTCCTCTGCTCTTTTTATTTTCTTATAAGCATAGATAAACCTAAGGAATATGACGAGTAAAGGCGTGCAGTTATTGTTTCCTACTGTTCCATTAGTTAGCAAGGCTTACACACGTGAAGAGCAGCTAACCAATAAAGTGGCACAGGAACGTTCTGCTCCTCTATGGAGAGATGCACTTTGCGAAACTGCTGGCGAGGATTAACGGAACTCAATAAAAAGAATTCGTGACGGTCGCCGTTATGACGAAAGGATGACCCCACCCCGGCAATCGTGACTTGAACCAAGGATCTGCTAAGCGAAACAGGTAGCGCACGCCTGAGGTTTCTCAAGGTCTCCCTAAAACAGGTTCACACGCCCGTTAACAACTCAAGATGGCTTTTTAAAAGGTGTCGTCATGTTTACCATTTTAATGACATAATCTTCAACAAAAACCTAACGCCCGTGGCTTCGAGAACGAGTTAAAGCTGTTCTGTAACTGGCACGTTTTAATGCGACGTTACCCAACAGTGACGTATATGTACATACAATCGTGCACAGAAAGATCAACAGAGACAAAATACTTACTAATCTTCAGATGCCAAACAACGTGTGATATACAACATAATAGTTACTAATATATAAAAATCTGATGTGTTGCACTCACATGACTTTCTCTACCCTTGTACTAACCATTCTTACAAACTCTTATACCTATAACTTCTTCGTATTAGTTGAAACATTTGTACAGACTATCTTATTGTTTATTTCCTTTGTGGGTGCAAGGAGAATATTACAATGGAATAGGCTTTGAGCGATAGTCAAATATTTTAAAGCCTTGAGCTCTTTGCACGCTTAACATATAAACAAATGAACAACGATGTTCCATTTCCCGAAAGTTTTTTTAAGTTTTCCGAAACTGGCACAAATAACAAGGAATATCTCCGAAATGGTCCACTCTACAAAAAAGTTTATTCAAACATAAATTGTTTGTTTTAGCGAGATCTACATTTTTTGTACAGTAAGATTTTGCCTATCTGTTACGGTTTACGAGTTATTCAAAAGGCATCCAGAGCAAACAGGACTACATAGGCTATAGCCAGAAAATTTAAAATATACATTTCATTTGTCATCAAAATATCTATAAAAAAAAAAGGCATTTTAATCAAAATCGTTGAGCCATTTTCAAGAAAATCATAATTTTCGAAAACTTTTCCATGTAAAGTATAGTTTAGGGTAGGGCTATTTTCTTCAAAATCTTCGTGTCGCATCCTTGAAACACATTAATCTTAAATACCAATTTTGGTTCCTAAGCGACTTTTCGTTTTTGAGTTATGCTGTCCAAAGACTGCCAGATACACAGACTGACACTGGCACTGACACTGACACTGACACACACACACACACACACACACACACACACACACACACACACACACACACACACACACACACACACACACGCAGACACAAACACATACACGACACACAAACATAGTCAAAGTCTTACTAAATCAAAAACATGGATTGATTAAAACACATTTATGTCAAACACGTCTTTTTTGACTGAACCATTTTCGAGATTACCTATTATTTGTATGAATTTGCCAATACTTGTACTTTTCTCAAATAGGAATATGTTACTCGCTTTTGACCTTGCAAAAAGAACGAAATTTCAAAGGCATCGCATAGCAACCAGCTTTTAAAACATTTCATTATCACTTAAAGCCTACTTTATTCCCATATTCTCCTTGCACCTAGAAGAAAGTTAGCAATAGGATACTTTCTAAAAATGCTTATGTCGATTAAAATGAAGTAGATAAAGAAATAAACATTTGCAAGAATAGTTTGTGTAAGAGTGAGTGAATATAGCTCTACTTATGTTTGCGAACAGTTTCTCCAAATTGAACTATACTAAAAGTCTGTACCGCAGTAGATTACGCCACGATCACTTGGTGTATCTTCTAAGACTATGCACTTCGACTTTATCGCCAAATATTGATAAGACTTCTTAAACGTAAGCAGCACCAAGCAACTCACTAATACAACGATGTTTATCGCGTAAGATTTGAAAGTGCTAACGTAAATCAAAAGCAACGTACTTATAAAAACCGCCACTGTAACACAATTCACGTCTGCGTGTTAAAGAGAGCAAAGTCCGCGTATAGTGGAAGGAGGTAAATCCAACCTTCTCTATTTCGAAAACGTTGGACATCACTGATATAAGCGTACACACGGCCCTGTGAACATCCAGTGCAACTTTCAAGGTCATTTGCTACAGAGATGCTTGATAGCAGCTGGAAGATGGGTTATTCTTGTTCTGATTACCGAAATGAACTTAAAATAATTAAATATTACAGGTACAAATATCTTTTAGTTAATTATAGTACTTTTTGCTTTAGCACCTTTCTAGCCACTTTAAGTTTATCGTTTGGGTACTTTTGGCGAACACTAGTTGGTAACGCTCATATGTCAGTCACGAATGTACATAAACATGATAGGGACGGTAGAAAATGTTTACGTACCACATTCCTCCACTTCGCCTTGTTTTGGTGGGCAGACAGTAGGTTGAGGCAAATCCGCCCTCCCCTCTTTCGCATAAGGTTGGAGATCACTGGTCTAGAATGTATCCGGAGAGATACAACAAATAGTAGTGGAGGACATTCAACTGCGAAAGAAATGTGTTACAGTGCAAGAATTTAAGAAAAAGCAAATGCCAACTTTTCAACTGCAGGAATTAAAAATTACAGTGTGATGCGAAAACAAATGCTAGAGATGTTCAGCTACAAAATAATTAGGAATTACAGTACCATGAGAAAACAAATGCTAGCAGTTGTTTAAATTCAAAACAATAAACAAATGAAACAAATACTAAGGAAGATGATCGACTGTAAGAGTTACGAAATACAGCATAGTGAGAAAACAAAAGCTAGGAGATTTTCATGTGTCAAGGAAGAGTTAAAAGTAGCAAAATGTCGGGAGATGTCCCAATTGCTGGTGTCGACGGAATACGAGACTGTAAGACTGTAAACAGTCCCGCGCACAGCAACAACACAACATATACTTTGTGCAGAGTCTTTTCAGACACTGGAAGGGACATCGCGTGGCCGGCGTGTGTGTAAGAACCAAAACAAACCAGACAGGGATGCAAGGTTTATGGAATCCTGCGCACAACAGAGATGCACAAAACTCTTAAACCTGTGTAAATATGTGGCGACCGTGGGAAACAGGTAATGCATCTGCCACTAATAAAGGAAATTCCTCGTCCATAGGATGCGAAAACCCAGTACATAAGCAGGCGGCACACGTTATTCAAAATGTGTACAATTATTTAAAGAAGGAAACGGTAATTGTGATTCGCCGATTGAACATACTGCGGCTGCAAATGGCGCTCCCAGATGTCCAGTAATAAGAGTCATTAAATTAGATATTTAGAACTCCAACAAAGACGAAATGCGATGAAAACAAAACCGTTCGTGAGTTTTATAAGATTCGTGGCTTCTTCGTCGTCTTCGAAGGATGAGGAAGAAGAAGGAACATAAACTATAGGATCCTAAGATTGAGTAAATGCCAATGTACATATCTATATCAATGTAAATAAAGTTTTGCTGTTGTGCTTGTATTTCCTTCTTTCGTAGTTTCTGTGGGGATCGTATGTAGTACCAGCTGTATTGATATATATATATATATATATATATTTATATAATTACGAGAAAGGAATAAAAGTAATGTAGTTCAAGTAAATATATCATGCAGTTTAGTTGTTTTTTTTTTATATTAAATGTATTTATCGTCCCAGCGTGAGAAAAAGCTGTTAAAGCCATCGCAATTAAGTGCATATATAAACAAATAAATAAAGAATGAACGTGTAAACAATGTAACAGAAGTCTGAAAGGGACGCAAATGTTGCAACAGTGCATTTTGCTATCGAGTGTGTCAGCACGCGTAAGTGACCTTTAGCACGAGCAACCTGTCTACCTGCCCCTCCCACTGAACAAAGTATACCAGCAGGAAATACAGCTGCATTTCAGATGAGATTTGAACGGCAATGTTTATATTTCATAGCTTTAACTAAACAAATGGAGAGCCCGAGGATGGGATATGAAAACTGTCTTGGAGAAATTGCTAAGTTCCATATTAATTAATTTTTGTGTTTGACAGGGTTATTTAACGATTACCTGTCAGGTTATAGGCTTACAGTATCGCCCGATAGTCAATATGCCACTTACTCATAATCAGCTCTATCAAACGAGAGCAGCTTCACAGCATTTACATAGAGGGAGATCACATTTTTCGCAAAAACCTCTCGCCTTTTCCGAAGCCATTATCATCGATGTTCGCATGGCCTTGGACGCGATTGGCTGCCGCAAGCTGCGCGGTGTGGGGGAGGGGAAAGTTAGTCCTATTCCTGACCTCGTGGATAGATGGCAGTGCACCACCCCACTCCAGTAGTAACAAGTTTCGAAACTTCTTTTTCTTCTGCTTTGTTCCTCCTCCTTCTTCTTCACTACTTCGGGGTCAACGAAATGATGGCGGGAGATCGCGTGATCGGGGCTCTCTTTCTCTCTCTCGTTCTCGTATGTTCTCTATCTCTCTCGCGCTGTGTCCACGTTGCCACATATGTATACAACGCATTGTCGCTGAACAAATTATCTTGGAGAGATACTACAAGACCTGTGGCGCCCACATTGGAAAATCTCGCGGCGCGCGCGCTGCATATTTAGGAGTTCAGAAGATGCTTCAACTCTGCTGTTCTAGAAGCTTAATGGCTTCGTTCGCTTACTCAAACACCTAATACGTGTTGCATTCTTCTGCAAGTTTCGATATATTTTCAACGAGTTTAGGAAATAAAACTGAACAAACTCATGTTTTGAGGCAATGTATTCGTGAAATTTTATAAACAATGAGAACATTATTATTTATTTATGCCAACAAGCTTACTGCTGGTGTTTTTAAACACACAAGCTGTGTGTGGACAATAAGCGGAAGATCCGTGGTTCAAATCCCGGCTATGGCATTCAATTTTTCAGTTTCTTGTTCAACCTCTTAAATGAGAACATGTTCGATTTTTCTGTTTCTTGTCTTTTTATTATAGATATGTAGATATAGAACTTTTTATATCGATCTGTGTGGCTCACTTGGTTAGACGCTAGCTTAATGATCCCCAGGTCGCGGGTTCAAACCCGGTCCAGACCGGTGGTTTTAAAAGCGTGCTTTAAAGCTACAGCTCATATTAGTAGATTTACTGGCATGTAAAACAACTTCTACAGGACGAAATTCTGGCACACCGGTAGCATTGAAATGATCCTGGCAATTGACAGCGTCGTTAACAAATAATATTTTTATAACTAGTACTTTTATGCTATACAGTGGTTTATTTTAATATCAACACTTTAAATTCATAACTGGCTATTTCAAATTATATTCCTTTAACATTTAGGTAAAGCAGTACATTGAACTACAAGCTCTAATTTTCTCAGCTCCTTTTCTTTCACTAGCATTTTCAATATTAAAAATGCATCGCAGTTTATAACATAATAGTCTGAAATTTTCGGGAGATTCAGGAATTATGAATTTAAAAGTTCTTGTGCACTTGTTAAAACATTAAATGCTTCTATTGCTGTTAAGTATTTTTGGTAACTCACTCAAAAGGTTGAAAAAATTAGTAACATACAAATATTTTTTATCTTAAACTAGTTACAATTATAAAATGCTTTCACAACAATTTCTTTAAGTTTGAATACTAAGCTCAAATTAAAAGTCTGGGAGCAATACAATAAACTGTATGGTCCGGAGAGCACTTTATATTACAATATCAAAGAGTAATTAATTATGACTTAAAAATAATATGTTAAAGAGTTGACTGACATAGCTCGTCAAGCTGTTAATGCATTTTACCCTTTGAGCATATGATAAAAAAATGTAATGTGTTGCACTCACATGACTTTCTCTACTCTTGTACTAATCATTCTTACAAACCCTTACTCCTATATCTTCTTCGTGTTATTTGAGAAAAACATTTACAGAAGTCTTATTGCTTATTTTCTTGTAGGTGCAAGGGGAATATGGGAATACAGTAGGCTTTGAGCGATAGTCAAATCTTTTAAAGCTTTCAAATTCCATTCTCTTTGCACAGCTAACATTATAAAAATGAATAACGATGTTCCATTTGACAACAGCCTAAGTTTTCCAAAACTCACCAATAGCAAGGAATATCTCCGAATGGGTCCATTTTGCTAAAAAGAAATATTCGGACATAAATTGTGTGTTTTAGCAAAATGTAAATTTTTTGTGTAGTAAGACTTGGTCTATCTTTTACGGTTTACCAGCTAGGTATACAAAAGTCGTCTAGAGTAAACCGAACTGCATGGGCTATAGGCAGAAAGTTCAAAATAAACATATCATTTGTCATAAAAATATCTCACAAACATATGGCATTTTAATCAAAATCGTTAGAGCCATTTTCGAGAAAATAAAAATTGTCTAAACATTTTCCATTTAAAGGGTAGTTTAGGGTGGAGCAATTTTCTTCAAAATCTTCGTGTCGCATCCTTAAAATATGTTAAAGTTAAACACCAAATTTGGTTTTTAACCGACTTTTCGTTTTTGAGTTAGGTATGCTGTCCACAGACTCTCTCTCTCTCTCTCTCTCTCTCTCTCTGTCTGTCTCTCTCTCTCTCTCTCTCTCTCTCTCTCACACACACAGAGATCGTTTTTAAAAATGCTTTTTCTGAACTCAGGGGGCCTCAAAACATATATTTCCGGCGAAATCTCGACTTCGAATTTTTGCTTGGAATACAATACTTCCTCTAATTACTATACGTACCAGTAGAGAAAGTAAAAAGGTCAAAGCAATCAGAAAAAGCTGTAGATTTTCTAATTTTTATAGATATATTGGCCTTAACCGGAGCATACAATATTAGTCACTTTGCCCTTCTGCAATTATGCAACCCATGAATCATTGCAGTTTAAGTTGAACTTTTACATATATCTCTGTGTTTAAGGCACATTTGTTACCAAGGGATAACTTTGGTTGAAATTGGTAAATTGTTATAAGTATAGGTATAGGTAATACAGCAAAAGGGAACATCTCACGGACTTAGACGCACATAGATTTATTGTGACTACTACCACATCCCACAAGTGGAAGGGATGACATCGAAGTACCCTCAGGAGGCACAGGTCGCAGGCAAACAGAACACAGAGATGCGAGGAAGTCCGTAACAGTTCCAGTCTCTAAGAGCTGTCCCACTACTGGAGCTGCCTAGAAAGGATGGTGAGCAACCCGTCGACCATGCAGCCCTCTAGTGCCCAAGGGGAGCACCCTTTGCTTTGAGCAAGCATCCGCGCAATCAATCCGGCACCGCCATATGCCATGAAATCTAGAAGCGCACCTGAAAGATGAGAAGGAAACATAATGAAACGGAAATGATGGTAAGAAAACCGTGGTCGATAAGGAACTACCTCAGCGTTCGCCCATCGGCCAGGGAAAGGCACGAAAAACCGAAGGTCAGAGTAAGCGGTGGATGAGAATCGAACCCGTGATCTCCCAAATACGATCCTCCAGTTACCGTGGAGCCATCTTACTTGGTATATAATTAAGAGTAGCTTATACGCAAAAGCTTCTAGAACTGTACAACTTTAGCGCAAAGACCGCGCGCACGAAAATAAAACTTCATTAAAACCTCTGTTAACAGATTTGAAATCGGCACATACTCAAGGTTACATTATAATTGTAGAGAGCCTCTTAGAATATACGATTTTGGGATTATTACAACATCCACAACAATAAGTTCTGCCAACGCTACCACATTACATATTTCCATCATAAAGTGGACGCTATGGCTGTATTATTTATCCTTAATGCTGGACGAAATGTCCTTAGTAACCGTAGACACTAGTTAAATATCGGGCATAAAAATTACCTGATGTTATCATACTTCTTGTTTTTCAATTAATGAAACCTGGTATATACTCAGGTCACCCTAATAAAAGTCATTGTTTCCCCAAAAATAACCTAGCTTTGTAGAGATTTCTTCTTAGTTTCTGCTGGATTAGAACAACCCGCATGCGTTTCTTCGGGACCCTTGGTGTAAAGGCTTGTGGATGGACCTGGATGGCGTCGGAGGCCTTCCAACTGGAAATGATAGGGACCCCGTCCATGCATGCGGAAATCGTCATCCGGATCCGGACGCCCTCCAGGTCTCTCCCCTCTTCTCTGCCCTCTCATCTCCCAGGGGTCTTGGTAGAAGCAAATAGGACGCTGCACGCTCGTCATTTTGTTTTGTTAGTGAAAGTGGTGTAATAAAACGCAACAGCAAAGCCACTTTCATTGTTCCTATCCTAATCTGGCGATATATTGTTCTCAAAAGCATTCACTAACACCAAAACCTACTTAAAATACGTAGAAAACATTTTTTACAGGTTCGCCAACATAAACCAAGTGATCACAAAAGCTTGACTTACTTATACTTGAGCCTTGTGTATTCAAATCGATCTCATTCCGGATTGAATTCAACGTGTAAACGCGGATCTTATTGAAAATGGGATTGATTCAAATCGATTTCAATTCCCCGTGGAAACGTACTATGTTTAAAGGTTATTAAAGTCACCAAAACAAAAAAATAAATAAATGAAGGGGAAAAACATAATTTCTAAAGAAACTTTAGTCTTATTTTTCCCTAACAACATTTTATTCGATCAATACAGTATGGGCTAACTATTACAGATTCTTTGAAGAAGAATTCTGCTCTAAGAAAAAAGCTTAATAAATGGAAGCATAGTGAAGTGGTAAAAATTTCCTAGTTAGAACATATTAAATTTTAGTACTTTCGGTGTAATAGTCCCATTATTTAAAAGTCGTTAGTACATCCTTTTTAGATCAAGATAAATAACATATGTATGTATACGAAATCTCTGAATGTATTTTTCAAGGACATGTGTGAACTTAAAATTAATTTTCTGCCCTGATATTTGTAAATTGCTCAGTTGTAAACATGCTCAAGAACTGTTATACGAACGAACAGGCCTAATTTAACCCGAGTGCTTGTTTGATGTACACAAATGACATTTAAAGCAGGTTTAAATATGCGTTAATGAGAATAGGGCCAAAATCAAGTAAACTTGGAGGAATATTGAAAGGACAATGAGTTTATGGCTCCGATTGTGTTTGTATGTTCTCCGAGTATGTTGTTCTCCAGACGTTAGGAATCTCAAGGTCGTTGAGTGCAACCTTCTTCACAACAGGCAGTAATAGTGAGCATCATTTGGACTGTTTCAACGGTACTCCGTCGGCAACCTGAGAAACGTCACGTAGTGAGTATTCATGAGCAAGAAATGATACCGACGTTATACAATCGGAATACTCAGTCAACTCCCGCTCTTAACTCATATAGTATCACAGGCAGTGAAACAGAACACCTACATGAAATAAAATGATAATTTGGAAGAAAACTATCCTGGCCTAAGCTTAGGGTACCGGTTATGAGTACTGAGGAAAACCTATCAATTAATATTAGTCAAGGAAGATATGAACTTAACTGCTGACCTCCCATTCGCGATTTCGTGCCTTAGCGACCTGGGTTACCCTTGTTATTAAGTTTTGGGGACTAAATGATTGTTGGTTTTTGGAGCAAAGGCGCCCAATCGTCTATTTCTTACGGTTAGTTGTAAAATATTCATTCAGAATGAAGAGGACTCCACGGGCTGTTCACATTCTTTTATTCACGCAAATGCTAAACATGTGGCATTTTAATGCAGATGCTAGCTATTTTTGAGAATAAAGAAAAGGAAGGAATAACTGTTCCAGGTAAAGCGTACTTTGGGTTGGGAGGTTTTCGTGAAAATGTTGGAAGATGCTCGACTTAAATATGTACTTAGTTTGGAACTTCAACTTTTTCTCATTTTTACTTTGTTACACACACACACACACACACACACACACACACACACACACACACACACACACACACACACACACACACACACACACACACACACACACACGCACGCACGCACGCACGCACACGCACAGACAGAATTTCTTTTAAAATACTTTTTGATGTTTCAGAGGACCTCAAATCGTGTATTTACGGTGAAATCTTAATACACAGTTTTTGGGTGGAATACAGTACTTCCTCTACCAACGAGTACGGCAGGCAAATGGGAGAGAAAGTAAATAAGAAGAGCGAAATTCAATACAGATCACGTGCCAGAAATTAGCGATGGAAAATTGCTGGTCATTGGGAAAAAGGTCTCACAGCCTGTAGCGGTTTTGAATTTATGTTAAATGCTTCAGAGTTGGATTCTATTTATACTGGTGGTATATTTGTGTGTTTGGCTATGTGACGTGTATAGTTGGAGTATTGGCGTATCTTGTGTAAGGTTCTCACCGTTCAATGCCACGTTTCTTTCAAGGTGTGTTGGTTTTCTTCCGCCCGTGCCTCGATCTCACTACAGCCGTAAAACTATGAAATCTTTTCCTTCTGCAGACCGCAGTCTTGAATCGATGGTTGTAAATGTGTGTTAATAGACAGCACTCTCACATGTATAACTTGTAAAAGCTTTTGACGCTCTATCACACTTAGCTAACGTTTTCACTAAAATTGTATTGATTATTTGAGACCAAATCGTTTCAGTCCATCTTGTGAAGCGATGCTGCTTATTAAGCCAAACAATATGATTGGCTTCCAAAGACCTCTAAATTTCACATTTAATTAGATAGAAACCGAGCTGAAAGGTGATTTTTACAGTAGCGTTCAAATTGATTTCAAAATCGCGTTTTAAATAATGTTTTATGAAACTTTTCTATGGCACAATCATCGTCAATGTCAAAGGAGCTGCAAACTATCGATTTCAAATTATTTTTGCGCACTTAATATATTACAATGCATATTTGTGAAATGTTTGAATACATCTCAGTTGTAAATTCGCTTAAGGTAAAATTTTCTATGGCCGGAGATTCCATAACAATTACGCAAGTTTATGCTATCTGCATTAAAAAGTCGTAATTTTTTGCCTAGTACAGAATTTGCAAGTACAAACATGAAGACAGCCTTGCCTGAAACAAGTTTTTACATGACACTTGATCTGGTAAAACTGAACTGTTGCCTCAGATATGAATCAAGGACCAGCATGCCACGTGGAAACTCACCATTTCCTTGAAATGCGAGCAGAAATCCTTGCAAAGTTTAGGATGTGTTGACCTTACCTGTTTCAAGTGGAACAAAGTGAAGAACGTTTAGCGGTTACTGCATGTGACGGATAAAGCGGCGCAAGGCAACATCTCCAACCCAAACAGCACTCCCCCAGTGGCGTGCAGCAAAACAATTACTACTTAAATGGGAGTAGTTGACGAGTCCCGTATTCTACGGGACAATCCTTTGGAGGGGTGGGGAGCTATTCCGGAAGAAACACACAATGTTCGTCCCGTAAATGGCCCATATTACAGAAACTAATTTGTGTGTATAAATTATCGTGTGGAGTTATGAAGTGCGCATACTTTGTAAAAAATAAGCATTAAAAGCTTAGTTTCAAACACAGTAAACGCTCATAGTCTGCTGCATCATCACTGTCTGCTAAGAACTCTATTCATTAGCAGTTGAACCGCAATTAATAATTAGTGGACCAATTGCATGCGACTGCAAGTGATTCAGCGCGTGCTGCGCAGGGCAACAAAGGGGACTGATAAAGATGACGTCACCTCTCCTTTAAAATATTCTAGCAGTCAAGTTAACACAGAAAATGACCGAGCTGGAAGGCTCAGGCGGTAACGTTTGTGGCTCGCATTCGGGAGGTTCCCCGTGGCCGACCATCCTGACCCATGGGTATTTTCGAAGGTTTTCCCGGGTCACCAGGCGAATTCTGAGGATTCCCATATCTTCCGAATTTCCTGTTCCTCCATTACCTTACATTAATCATTTCATTTCACCCTCATCCCGTTAGGTTTCTTTCAGGGTTGGAAGCGTCGGCGAGCGTCGCGGCAGGAGCACGGCAGGGAGAACAAATACGCTCTGAAAATCTCGTCCACCGGATTTGAAGGCGAGTCACGAGTTTCCGGCCCCCCATGGTATGGTACAAGCCCGAGGGGGGAGGGGAGCTAAGCCAGCCTCCGCCGGGGTGCTTATAACTAAGAAAATGTAGGAACACTGCAACCTACTATGTCGTGGCAACGTTCCGGCCACCCTTTGGATCCATTTGCCCCGTTAGGGACATAAGCCTTTCGGTCGAGGTGTTAAGTCCCCCTCCGCAGGTGGTCATTGCGTCAAAACTACGCTTCGGACATGCATTTAAGAGGTGCACCGACCGGCATTGCATTTTCCAGCCAAAGTGCAACGAAATAACAACCACGTCCAAAGTCTAGTCATAACACAGAAAATTATCAGTTTTAATATACAGCAAAAGCAAACGACGTTAGACTTCTGCCATTTTGCAAGAATTTCCATTTTAACGATTTTATTTTTGTGTATCTATTTACTTAATTGAATTGAACGGTTTTTCAACTTTTTCGTGTGCGTATTACGAAATTATTTTATTTACAACAGGTGCAGTATAACAAAACAGCTCCAAGTGCGAGAAATAAGGATTTTTCAAATTCAGTATCTTAAAGGAGAACTTATGCTCGAAGACATGTTTTTACAAAGTGTTGTGTTTACGTTAACGTGCTAAACAGTACGCAAATTTTATTTCATTGCAAAGCCTGTGGGTGTGTGTGCAATATATCTTGTTTCTGAACTAGGAGACATTGTCGAAGAAGTATCACAAATCTAACTGTTGTGGGACCTCAGTTATGGAAGAGAGGCTAGACGATCCTTTAGGAACCAGCGTTTTCAGTTTTCCGCTTTTGCGAATAATGCTAAGGCATGGAAAATTGTTTTACATTAAAATTTACATCTACAAATGTTTAACCAAAGATTCTAGTAGTTCTTCTATGGTTCTGTGGTGAGGTAACAGTCCCATGCTTTGACAGTAAGCTTTGGACGTTAAAGAAAAAGGGATAGAAGCAGAATGAGGTCGGTGTGGGTGGCTCAGTTGGTTACACGCTGGCCTACTGATCCCAAGGTCGCGGGTTCAAATCCGGCCCAGACGATGGTTTATAAGTGTGCTTATAAATGACAGGTCCATGTCAGTAGATTTACTGGCATGTAAAAGAACTCCTGCGGGACAAAATTACAGCACACCGGCGACGCTGATGTGATCCTAGCAATTGACAGCGTCCTTAAACAACAAAATAATTGTTTATAAAGCAGAATGAGTGCTGAATGGATGAAGATCTTGTGAAAGATTGCTGGTTATACCAAATGGGATCCAAGGACCAATGAGTTTGTATTGTAAGAGCTGAAAATACAGCCAGTCATGGAATATATACAACATTACCAGAACAACTGGGGTAAACAGCTGCATATGATGAGCGCAGAACACATTTCTAAAGCTGTAATGCAGTACATTCCTAGGGAAAATCGGTTGTCACAAGAAGAGATGTAGGGAAAAGTTCTTAGTGAGATCGTAGTCTATAGGCCTGATGTCTAACACTTTGTGTAAGAATAGATGGACGGTTTACTAGTAGTGAAGAGAACTGCAGATGTGATGCAAGATGCATATTCCATTGGCAACGATTGCGGAACTGTGGCGTGTTATCTATGTGTTCCTGTGTGTATTAGAGGTTTTACTCACACAAGGAAAACTCGTCACTTGTAACCGGGAACCCATTGCTAGTAAATCTGAATTAAACTTTACTGAGAAACGCGGAGCTTTCCTGCATTGCCTAGTAGGTAAACTTTTTTCTCAGGTGCGGGATATGGTTTCATTTATTACACAAAACAACTAGATTATTTCTCGTAAGGAACAATTTCATAGGTTTATTCCCTCAGATTTTTGCCAGAACAAGTGATGTTCCTAGAAATACGTATTTCTTTCATCACATGGACTTGAAGTAGACCCTTAGTCATGGGATATGGCTAACAAAAATACATCGTGTGCTACAATTCCGTTAGTCATGTTGGTCAAAGCCATTTGAGTAAGATGTATACAAACTTTTTAATAATGCAATGTTTGGGGAAACTATAGAGAATATACGCAATCATATAGATATGTGACCTGTCAGCAACGAGAAGACCCTGGAAAAGGTGGTTGATAAGCCCACTTTCATCGAGCCATATATGAGCCTGATCTGGTTGCAGTATGTGTATATGGGTTCAGCACAGTGTTCAACAAGCTGATATATGTGTGCTCCAAAAGGCTTATGTATCGCTGTAATTGTGACATGCTGTTAACATATTAAGAGCTTGGAAACCTTAAACACAATACCCTGGGTTCCAAAAATGCTGTTCCTACTGGTTCACGTGGCATTTTACCAACCTTCTCAACTTACAGTGCTGCTCAAATGGTTAACGTGCGCTTTACCTCTGATCATCAGAAGCCTCCCAGGCAACACATGCCGCATACGTTGTTCGTTCTCGGAAGTTGTCGAGTTTCACATTGCACCAATGAGCGTGTCACTTCAGCCAATTAAATCAAAGAAATCACAAATGACAGACATTTATTCACTCCACGTGGAGTGAAACACTGCGTTGCAACATCTCCCCTGTTTTCTGTCTTATTCTGTTTGTTTTCTCGTAGCATTGGTCTTTTAAGAAATAAATGTCCAGGCGTGGAGTGCGACTGTTTACTTGATAACGTTGCTTTTCATGACACTGCGTACCTTCTCACCCGCGATTGATCCGCCGCATGTTAACCATTAGAGCAGCGCGATAATACATAGCAGGGAAGAGCGTTCTGCCTTTGTTGTTCGACCAAGTAGTGGTGTATGTTAGGAATCCTACGAGTAAATTTTTATGTGATAATGACATTTTTGGTTTTTGAATTGTATCATACATATTCTATAGATACATGTAAATCATTTTGTCCAAACATTTTTTCCCGACCCACAATTTTTAAAAGTCCAGTGAC
Source organism: Tenodera sinensis (assembly GCA_030765045.1). NCBI lineage: Eukaryota > Metazoa > Arthropoda > Insecta > Mantodea > Mantidae > Tenodera > Tenodera sinensis. The sequence continues at coordinate 307,340,588 of CM060964.1, forward strand.
AAGTTGAAGTCATGGTTTCATTTTAGCCACATTACAGTGCACCCAACTGGTGCTTTTTTCTCTTAATTTTGCATTTTGTATTTAATTAAATCCTTGCATTTCAATAGTGCTCTTATTTGTATGTAAATTTGCACACGTAACCTCAAAGTGGTACCTAAAGATTCAAATATGAATTTGATGATTGCTTTATTCATTGGCTCAAAAAATGAATTATGCTCAGAAGAAAAATAATTTTAACACCAAGAATTTCATATAAACAAATATGGATTTCTTTCCAAGTAATAACATCAACTTCAATCAAATAGGTAGTTTAATTTACTTTCAGTTTACTTAATTATGAGAAAATGCCATTAATATACTTCTCTGTAAAACGTGAACTAGTGACTACGACAGATATGTACGTTTCTGTCCTAGAAAATTTTAAAGATGAAGAAAATGGAAAAATCATCCATCATGTTCTGAGATTGAGAGCCAAGATGTGCTCTAGATATCGGCGGTGGTATATAGAAGATCATACTAGATATAAGACATAGCCCCATTAAGTAATGCATTACTTTCGAGGGCTATGTGGATTGACCTAAAAGCAGAGGAATGATAACAGCACCGATGAAAGGTAACCCAGTCTCATCAGTATAATGAATGTCACATCTGTAGAAGTCAACGGTATATACATACCTATCTCCGCACACTATATGACAGCAATCGAAGATGATGGAATATCTCATATGCTTATGGATTTTCCGCGAGCCTCCCTGTAGGAAAAATGGAAGTTTACTTAACTATCAACCTCATCTACCTAGCATGTCTGATGAAGAAATAAGAATGAATAAGAAGAATAAAAGAAAGCGTTTGCTCTGTCGCTATGAATAGAAATTTTAGCTCTAGTAAGTAGCCCAGATAAAAAGAGACGAGGTGCCTACGTCACAGCCCTAAGGCAAGTGCTAACAGATTAACAATATAACATAAGAAAGGAAAGAACTCCTTTAAAGGTTGGGAAAATAGTTGCTCCAGCCTTCTAAATAACCTGAAACATGGTTAAAATACGTGTCCAAATGTCCAAAATACATATTAAAGTATTTGGAAATGCCCTGAAAGGTGTTTAAAACAGACATAAAAGTAGGTACCCTGAATACCGTAAAAGTTGTTAAATGTCCTGAAAATACCCAAAAGCGTAAATATAACACTGAAATGTTTATGATGCCCAAAATATGGCGGTTAGCCCTGAAGTAGAATTGAAATAGTCCTAGAGGTAGCCTAGCTACCTCTGAAAAGTATTGAAATATTGTAACTTTATCTAAAATACTCATAAAACTGCCTAAAAGTACAATTAAATACCATTAAAGTGGCTGGGAAACGTCTAAAAGTATGCATACCAGGGGTTAGAATCCAATACAAATGCCTAAAATAAGTGCAAGAGATCTACAAATAACAGAGAAAGGTCTGAGGTTAGATCTACATGGGTGAAGTCTTAGGTTAGGTTAGGTTAGGTTAGGTTAGGTTAGGTTAAGTTAAGTTAGGTTAGGCTGGGTCAGGTTAGGTTAGGTTAGGTAGAGTGGAAGACTAGAAGAGAATATCCTAAGTTAGGCTTATATACAATCAACATAGAAAGGTCTTACGTTAGTTATCAACAGACAGCGAAACTTGCACACCGACGGGAGAGGGACGGATGATTTCAGGTTAACTGTGTTCTGAGTGCAGTAGTGTTATTCACAATGCGAGAGTGGGTCCTGCCCGTTACAGTTCTACATACAAATCATGGATATACCAAATTGTATGGAGTCAAGCATCTGTTGAAGGGAAACAGTTCACCTGGGAATAACAAAGTTGATGAATTGCATAAGTGCTTACACTTTGCCCGCATCACATCATGTGACTTCGAACGCAACTTCTCGCAATACAGTCTTTAAGTGTAAACTCCAGGAGTTTACTTTTGAGACTTCTAGAAACTATATTGTAGCGCACTGTAATCCTAATTCTGCAACCATAAAAGTGCACAATGAAGAAGAAACGGGCCAATAAAAAATTGGTCAATGAACACGTGTTTCACAGTGAACGCTCGGTATTTCTATTATGAATGCTATACATATACGTGTGTTGTAAATCTGTCACATAAAATGGAAGTATTTTGATTTAAAAAATATACATAGGTATATAATGTTAAGGTTAAAAAGCGTATATTTATTATTTAAGAAGAAATCCAGATTTTTTACGTTTTTCACGAGTTTGATTGTATTATTCTTATATTAGTAGAATCAAGTTTCAAAACGTCAGAGTATAAACATTCTTGGAAATATATTGGAATTAAAAATTCATATTTTCTTAAAAATTGGACTTGTAAACAGCCGATTGATACGTCCAACTAAACTGTTTACGTCTATTGTAAGAGAGGCTTGTCTTCTGAAGAAATGTGGAGTGAGTCTATCTGCTACTTTTGAGGGTCGCACCACGCCTTGTGTTACAATGAGTCTTTACAGAACATAAGCTAGTGGTTGAGCTGATAGTTGTATTTCATCATGTCGAAAGTAAAAACAAATACTTCTGCCAATTAAAAATCAAATAGAATTGGTGAATTCAGTTGCAAATACATAATCTAAGTCATGTGGAAGGTGAAGTGCGCAAACTTGTCTTTCTTGAAATGGAAAGTATGTTGAACAAGTGCATATGATAGAATGTGCAAGATTACTGATGTACTGCCAGGTAACAAGCATTCTTTCGACGAAGAGGTGGAAACCCGCAATATTTGTTGCTTTAAGCATGTCCCAGTATCTTCTGTTGATGTTGAAAAAGGTTCTCTATGTGCAAGACTTAATTAGTTGACAATATAGTTCTCCAGATTGAAAAACTTACAAACGTATTTTAATTTCATATTCAGTGATAAAGTATAAGTGAAATATGCAAAAGGATCAACAAAATGAATTACATTTTAAGCTATTCTTTGTTCTTTTTTGGCTAGTTTTAATAATTTTAAGATAATGAAAACATCATTTCTAATATAAGTTATCATTAATCATTTTAATATTCTTTATGTCATCAAAATCCAGGCCCTAGGCATTACATTGTTTCCCCTATACATACCTCAGTATAGGTATTGATGACGCAATAAAATGTATAAAAATTTGAAAAGAAAATCTGTGAAGGAAAGGCTCTTAAGTTTCGGATACTTCCCCGATATTTGCAGTTATGAGCACTGAGGAAAACGTCAGGGATATGAACCACGGACTTTCCATTCATGAGTTCATGCCATACTGACAGCTTAAATGTAACATTACCTGGCCTAGACTTTTGAGGGGGGCGGAGGAAATAAGGACAAACGTAACAAGAAGCACATAAATGATTTTATGAAAATAATAGACCGGTCAGAATAGTTGCACCTATAAACTTGGAGCTTGATCTATCGGAGTTTTATCTGACATGCATAAGAACATCTACACTAACATAGAAGTGAGTATTTAACTTCTGTGGTAGTGTGAAAGCAAACTCCAGTTCCTTACTACCTCAAGCGGAAAGGAAAACAAAACACAAGCAGCATGCTTGGCAGTGTGCTTGCCAATGTTGCTAGCAGTGGCGTGCGCTGAAGGCAACTCAATAGCGCATGCCTGAAAAGATTTCTCACTATTTACAATTCAATTTGAAAGTTTCAAACTTTAATGTTGTCTATAATAATACATGTACATAAATTATTATAGTATTTAAGGTTAGCTGAATGAATTGCTATTGTACATCGATAATAATGAAAATGTAGAATTAATGGTTATAATTGGGAAAAAAAAAAAAAAAAAAAAACACCTGGAAAATGAAGCAAATACACATTTGTCACGAAAATAAAGGGGAATGTTAGTGTTATCAGCACTTTTTCGCGGAAATAAATAGGAATGTCACTTTTAACAAACTATAATAAATAGCAATGTTACATCTGTCAATTAATAGTGAGGAAGTGTATCAATACAGGATGTTCTCTCTGGTCCATAAAATTATCTAATGACTTGCAAATCAGTAAATTCTGTTTCAGAGATTGGATGTAAGGGCAAGCTTTTCTGTACAAGGGAGTCAAAAACCTGGTCCATTGATGAATTATTATTGGTTGATCAACTTCGATTACATTGAAAGGGAAAGGCTTATTTCTGGCACTCCTAAAATGATTCGTCCAATCTTCTGACGTTTCAGCAGCAAATTTCTGATTAATTAGTGTCCTGTTCTTATCGCACTCTAAGTACAAGTGCCCATGAATTGGAAACACTTTTTACAGAATCTAGGCATTAGGCATGATGTACAACAAAGTGAAGAAATCTGAAAACAGTCCAAGTTTCTTTATTACCTCAATCATTCGACCCAAACTAAGTCTCTTCTTGGCTGATGCTATACTTCCGTTACCTCAGACATTGTAACTATATGCAAAATAAGTAATAAGCCTCAGTCATGGACAACTAAAACACGAAAAGATGAGACGACTCTCAATGCAGCTTCGTGAACAATAGTTCTGCTACATATTAAGCTCTTCTTTCATTGTTTTGTGATGATATTCCCCTTTCGTCAGTTGTACAGGACTTCTGAAACGTTATATTTCGCTCCATTTGCTTGGATATCGTCTTAAACTACTCTCCCGCCCATAAAGCATATCTTGGCAGTGTTACTTCATTTTGAGTTTTACGTTGACATTCCCCTTTATTCCCGTTAGCCCTTCATTTGTTAGTGTTTATCTAGTTTCTCATGTTTTAACTGTTCTTTCCCCGCCGCTGCGCCCCTCACCTCTGCCCATACAGGCGTCATGAGTGGGGTGCAGTACTGGAGGGTGGGACGTGGTCAGCACCCCGAGCCCTCCCGGACAGTGATGTTGTCTTCACGACCTGAGGTTGCTACTTCTCCTCCACCTATATGTCAGAGAAAATAAGAATAATTAAGTTTTTAAACTGCGAAGGCTAATTACTGTGTATATGTTAGCAGTTACAACCAATTTTTCGAAATTGTAGATTTAGTTTATTTTGGAAACAAGCCCAACCATGGTTTGGCCTTCCAAAACAGCTCCACCGCTAACATTCACAGTTGCAGTAAATAGCTAAATACATGAATAATAAACGGTTTAATTTGGTTAGAGTATCTTTGGGATAAAGTTAACTATGGCAAACACAAAAGTTAATGGCGGATGATACCTGATCACTATTCTCTTTCTTGCTGTACAACTAAATTTTGTGGTCGTAAATGATATTTATACCACCGGCTTTGCAGCGTGATTTCAAAGCAAGGCATGGCAAGCCTCTGATTAGATATTGTATCGAACCACCCGCCATTAAATTTTGCTGCTGGCCTTCTCCCTGAGAAAACAAATATGCAACAGGAACAATAAACACAAAGCGGGAACAGTAACCAAATCAAAGAAATGTAGGCAATAAAGTGCATCCTGTAAACAAGCGATTCCCTCGTACGGAGTATTTGCTACCTAATGAGTAATTAAAACAGAATATCATTTTAGACCCACGTGCACTCGCTAATTGAACTCATTTGATTAAATGCGTGTTATCTGTATTAATTACTGGTTAATTTGACTTTCGCGTAGGTTGGGCTAGCAAAACGGTTGATCTAATAAACTTCAAATGGTAGCCCAAAAACATTTTATCCCTGCATTCCCTTTGCAACGGAGTGCACCATCTGAATCAAAGTCATAACTCGACGTTTTATTTATGCCTTTGGGCCTTTGGCAGCTTATCGACTCAAATATAAAATTTGCTTTTGGGAGGAAAGAACACCGTCTGCCACAAACCTTACTTTGCTCGGGTGTTCGAAAGTGCATGGCATAAAGATAATCTGTTTGTGTTAGGTATTTTGTAATTTTCAGCCTTTTATCGCTCCCTTGTTTTCACTTTGTATAGGCTGTAGGTTATCTTCCATTACAATTATTTTATGCACAGGTCAGTTAATAGGAGCTTCGTTAGATGCTGGTGTGCGATACTGTCATCTACTCAGGAGAATGCCCTTGTCCTTGAGCGTGCCAACATGAGTGGAGTAAGTACTGTGTGCCCAGGACAAGAAGGCAAGTGTAGCGTAATCATTTTGTGCTTCCCGCACGGTGTTTATGCCTAGTTTCCGAGTATGACAAGGATGCTAGGCTCGTTTAAAATACACAATGTTGTCACATAACACACCGATAGCTAGAAATATGCATTCTCATTCACTCATTTCCTAGTAAACAGGTCTGCTACCGGAGTAGATACACAGTTCAAGCCCCCCCTGCCCTTCATTCCCCTCTAGCCTTCTTGTCGTGGGCATAGAGTAAAGTGGCCCCCCTGGCCTGTGCTGCCACGTACCAGTGTGAGTGGAGTGAGTTTCTTGGAAATATACAAACAGAGCAGCGGTGTTAAGGTTATAGCGCATAGAGCTGTGTTACGTGCTTTTGCGTGCCGGCGTGCTAAACTGAACAGAGATGGTTAAAGAGCAACGGTGGACAAAATTGACGTGGCTATCTGTACACAGTAGTGTCGACACAAGGCATCATACCGCTTGTCTATGTGTCTTCGTGGACTACTGGGACTGGAGTATACTGACGCATGCATAGGATTGAATAAGGACCAGTGGTGAAGTGGGCAAAACTTAATATTATATATGCACGTGTTTAATAAATGAAAATAGATTATGGTATCACAGAACAAAAATTCTCAGCTTTCTCCATAACACAACAAAATATAACTTGGATACCGTTATCTTCACTAGCAAGTTAAGTCAGAATATAAACTTATTATTAAAACACTAAATTACAGATCTAATAGTAGTCACCATATTCTTATCTGACAGTTTAGCCCTTAATCTTGGCTTCGTTAGCTTCATGAAAGAAAAAAAACTGTTCACATGTGTAAGTGCTGGCGAGCATTGTCATAATTCGCGAATATTCGGATATTGTACACTGCTCAAAGTTTTGTAAACAGCAATACATGCAGGTTATTGTACACATGCTTTAATAGCGTTGTAATTCTTTCCTGCGTTCATGGCTACTGTCAGTTGTCTTTTGTACACTTCTTCCTAAAGCCGCGTGCTCTAGTGGCTCATATGAGCTCCGGCGACAGCCCTGAAACAGGTAACACCAACAGTTCAGAATTACTGTCTACAATGCAGTTGAACTGTAAGCAGTGCCGGTGTTGCTACAATATGATATCGTGTGGTATCGTTGAGTCTCCAATAAACACAATTCATTAGTGATATTATTGAATATGTGATCACATTTGTTATATTTGATGTAATACTCGTATAATGTAATAGAGGTGCTACTTCGCATATTATTGATTGTACCGGGAAAGAAACAATAAGTCAATTTTGAAGCAGGGCATAATACACCAGAGCGAGGTGAAAAAACAATAGAGCGCTATCTCGGGTTCACTTGTCGCAGCTGAACTCCTGAGTCAAATACTGTTCATATTACAGTTGACTCTTGGCGGGAATGAGCTCGTGCAAGAAGAGTGGAACCTACATTTTTAAACATGTTATGCAGATCGCTCAAGAACGTAAATATTAACTTGAGAAAGCTCTTAAACGGAAACGCTTCATGTTATATAACAGCTTATTTGTCATAAATTACATATTTTAATGAGTTCTACATTTTTCCTGTTGTGTGTCGCCAGAATATGATAGCTCCGAAAATACGAGATATAAGCAGTTTCGTTTTCAACGTTTAGTTTAAAGGTGCCACACAAATAAAAATAACCTATACTAGCTTGTTTAGTTACACTGATGTTTTGGCAGTGTTTAACGCCCGCTTTTACTACTACGGCACCGCAGGCGGTGACACTGATGATACATGGAATGAAGATGGAGTACCGGTGAAATGAGATGGCGGGGGAACCGGAGAACCCCAAGGAAACTCGCCCCAGCGCCGCTTCGTCCACCACAAATCTCACATGCGGTTGCCTGGGATCGAACCCGGGTCACTTTGGTGAGAAGCGAATGGTCTAACCACTCGGCTACGGCGCGGCCTTACACTGATGTGCTTATGCTTTGATATAGCTACAGCGTATTATATTTATGTTCATTTAATAAAAGAATGTCAGTGTGTAAATAATTTAATTTGACCAAAGACCACGAAACTGTTTGCTAACGTCCGAAGGAGTCGGGCATGGTTGTTGGCGTGTTTGTAAATGTATGTGTATATACAAAGAATCAGGTAAACAGAAAAGTAGGGAAAAATCTGAGTTCGTTGAATACATATGCCAGCATCTGATATCGCCAGCAGGGGCCCAGAAAGGCTTGACCTAGAATAATAAAAAAATATATATTAATATATATATATATATATATATATATATATATATATATATATATATATATATATATATATATATATAAATTTAAAAAATTAAAATAATAAAATAAAAAATTTAAATAGCAAATCATTTGACCTATTCCGACCCCTAGTGCCACGAAAAGGGATCTTTCATTCACCACTAGCTTCTTGAGGTAAAATTAACGTCAGTTAGCGCGTAGAGTGTGCAAGGAGCACCTATCCGTCTCTGCCAGTTCTTTTGTACCGTGGTTTCTCAATAGTAAATGAAAGTACGCCATCGTACAGAAAATGTAGGACATACATTTGAATGCCTGCATATTTAATATAATATTATAATATAATATTATGTTGTTTTAACCAAAATCGTTTTAGCCGTTTTTAGTAAAAAAAGAGAGCCTTGACTCTATGAAAATTCTGGATTAAACACAAACTTAGGTGTTTATTCCACATGCTCTCTCTCTCTCTCCCTCCCTCTCTCTCTCTCTCTCTCTCTCTCTCTCTCTCTCTCTCTCTCTCTCTCTCACACACATACACACACACAAACACACACAGGAGGTAGCGCATATCTTAAAATGTTATTTAGTGGAGCTCAAAACGTGTATTGTCAATAAAATCGAAATGCTGTTTCGAATCCATTACTTCTACTGTAAGTAAGTGTTAAAGAAAGTAAAAAGAAACAACATTTCACAATTTAATGCTTATCCAAAAGTAAGCACCAATCCTTGTGATTAACTTAGGACGTGGCAGGGAAAGCCCAGTGAAAGTTTAAACCAAAGTTGAATTTGTACTTGTAAATACAGTTGAACGTGATTTATGCGTATATCAAGGAAGGATTACTTATAACTCAGAATTACTTACAAATGAGATTTTGATAATTCATCACATTTTGTTTAAAGAAAAAGCAATACAGTGGGCCTGCATGTGTAAAATTTTACAAACAATAAAGATATGTACGAAGAAAACATAATATTGAACATGGTCCTGCTTTAAAGAAATCACTTACTTTGGCTTGCTTCACTTTTGTTGCATAAGTGCATAGACCTCATTTTGTTAGTGATGATTGTACGTAGTCTGGTATATAAGCAATTCCTAAGTGTGAAACAACTTCGAGTATGCTTCTGTGAGTATAAGTTCCACATCTCGTATGAATTTTGCTTTCTGATCTAGTGTATAACATTTCCTTTTTCTGCCCTCCATGGCTGATTAAAAGTAATTGACAACTGAAAGACAAAACCGCTGTTCAACAGTAAACACCAGATGCTGAAAATGTTTGTTACGACATTTTCGCACCGAAAGAGCCTCCAGCTCAGCTTGCGTCTTTGGTAACAGAAATAAGGAAAATAAGCCTCGAGTTCCTTTTAATATAGCATATGCCCTATGCTCATTATAATTACGCAAAGCTCAGTTGTATTTCACTGAAATTTAATACGCATAACAGCGAGTTACACATAAATGCATTACGTATAAACAAGGTTCTATTAACACGTTTCTAAATTACCTTTTGCCGGGACCTACAGAAATTTACGAATGGGCGTCGCGAAGGGGGGGCAAGGGAGGACCGCGGCCCCCTCTTGGAAATTAATGAACTTAATGTGCTGACTATTAAACTATTATTTTAATTTTTATGTAAAGAACAATTTCTATTTAGCCCAAATTTATACGGTTATCCGCAACAAATACTATAACTTTTGACAACAAAATAATGAATTAATATTATCTGATTGCAAAATTCTAACATTCCCCCCCCCCCCCGGAAAAAAGTCTGCCGACGTTCATGAATTTACGTATAAATACGAATTACTTAGAAATGGATTGCGTATAAAGGAGGTTCAACTGTGTACATCATGTTAGTCTTATAACTACAGGAAAGATTTCTTATTGTTTCTCAGATAGTCCTCCTTTGTTTTTGTGCCTTTAAGTGCTTTAAGCGCCTATGAAAGTAGTAGTTAAGTTGATACATGCTCCATTGAGAGCTCTACATATCAGAATAGTTTATATTGTGCATAAAATAATTACATTTTCAGTTTTCTTATTTTGAACAGATTTGGAGCACTGTCAAATTTCGTTAAACCCCCTTCGTGTCCCTGTGTGGATCGCAACTCGCCGTTTGAGATCTCAACTACAGCATAACAAATTGGTGTCAGTAATGATGATCCTGCATAATGATCCCGCATTTTCAGTAATTATAATAATCGATCACTGCCCAGATTCAGGAAGCCCCTTCAATTTCAAAAGACGAAGCAATGATGCTCTGGGAAAACCTATTCACTTTTCCTGACGCAATTGTACGCCACTGTCGAAATCTGATGAAACTTGTGCGAGAACGTTGCACTAGAAACGTGATGACGTAACGGAGGCACAGTGTTGCCGCTCTCTGCACACGCAAGCGCACGGGCGAGGGAGGGAAACCATCGTACTACACAGTCACGTGGTCTACGTGACGCTCTAAGGCGGGCTGCTGGCCGAACTTCCAGGGGTAAGATCATCAAGATAAACCTGGGCGACGAAGCGCTACATCTCTCCACTTATTTGTATAAAGTGAACTAAGGGAGGATCTCTCGAGGCCTACTTCCCTCTATCTGTCACAGGAATTTCAATCCTTCAATGTCTACAGCAGAAAATTACTCTGAATAAGAAACGAGTCAAGTAAATTGAAGGGATTCATGTAATTAACTTAGATATTAAAGAAGTTTTTAGAGGAAAGACAAATCAACTATTTATTCTTCATACCTCATCTCGCACTTGTTCTAAAGCAGAACAATTACTTTTTTACTTCCTGAGGGATGTCGTTATTTCTCTCTTTTCTTGTGTCTTCTACCTTGTGCCGGTTAAAATTGTATTCCAGAAATCAGTATGTTCCTTTTTGTGGAAAACCATTAAATTAAAATAACTATTACTAGTTTCCATGGGGATTCAAATCGATTTAAGTTCTCATTCCGGATTGAATTCAACATGGGAACGCAGGTAGTGAGAATGAACTTGAACTCAAATCGAATTCAATTCCCCATGGAAACGTAGCATTTAACAGACTACATTTGCATTTTAATTCTCAGTAAAATTAAGAAAAGCAAAAATATGAACTATCGAGAAGTCTATTAGGTAAGAGATACACAGATGTTAAGGATACGTATGACTGAAAATTCGAGAAAATCAGGAAAAACATCTTACATTCCCTACCACGTATAGTAGGCGGAGGAAGTGTTGTATTCCACCAAAAAAATTCGAAGTCGAGATTTCACCGGAAATATGTTTTGAAGCCCCCTGAATCCAAAAAAAGCATTTTTAGAAAAAGGTCCTGTGTGTGTGTGTGTGTGTGTGTGTGTGTGTGTGTGTGTGTGTGTGTGTGTGTGTGTGTGTGTGTGTGTGAGTGCGTGCGTGTGTGTCAGTGAACACCATAACTCAAAACGTCGGTTAGAAACCGAAGTTTGTATTTAAATTTAATGTACTCAAGGATGGACATGATTTTGAAGAAAATTGTCCCACCCTAAACTACCCTTTACATGAAATTTTTTTTCGAAAATGTTGATTTTCTCGAAAATGGCTCTAACGATTTTAATTAAAATGCCACATTTGTCCGATATTTTTATGACAAATGAAACGTATATTTTGAATTTTCTGACTATAGCCCATATAGTCCTGTTTACTCTTGATGACTTTTGCATAACTGGTACACCGTAAGAGATAGACCGAATCTTACTGTACAAAAAATGATCATCCTAAAACACACAATTTATATCCAGGTAAATTGTTTTGTAGAGTAAGCCATTTTGGAGATATTCCTTGTTATTTGTGTGAGTTTTGGAATACTTAAAACTTTCGTCAAATGGAAGTTCGTTATTCATTCTTTTATATCTTAGCCGTGCAAAGAGAACGGAATCTCAAATGTTTAAAATATTTGACTGTCGCTCAAAGCCTACTGTACTCCCGTATTCCCCTTGCATCTACAAGGAAATAGGCAATAATATAATTTGTACAAATGTTTATCTCAACTAACACGATGAAGAGGAAAAAGAGTTTGTAAGAATTGTTGGTATAAGAGTAGACAAAGTCATGTGAGTGCAACACATCACAATTTTTATTTTAATGTTGTAAATTAATGCAGACTCTCACGAATGGGAAAAATGAATAATTTGTCCGCAAACACCTTTTTTAAAGGCCCTAATAAATGTTTTAATGTCGCGTGTATTTGCATCTGAGCTAAGCATTCAAATATTTTATGGCTATTTTCTCGATGTTAATATTTTGAACATTTTTCTTCGTGTAAAATGTTCCTTGCGGAGCAGTTTTTGTATTACACTAATAAAATTCGCTACACGTATTCATAGACACATAACAAACAAAAGCTCCCTTAGGTTTTATTGTCAGATGGATTTGAGCACATGTTTTTAATTTTCAAACCCCAAAGTTAAAACTTTTGGCAAAAAAAAAAAAAAAAAAAAGGTTTCAAAATATTTGGCGCTTAAACTCAAACTGTTGCAAAGAAGCATACGGCGATTTTAAAAAGTATATGTGTTTTGAATGAAGGATTAAAATTTTGGTCCAAAATAAAAATTTTTTCTTGCGAGAGAATTTTTTAGTGACGTAACAAAAAGTAAACAAATTTGACCATAGTGTCTAAACCATTAGAGTAAAATGGATGAAATTTGGGCTGTAGTATTTTTCATTATAATTACATCTATGGCGTAAATTTAAAAAAAAATCTTGCATTAATAGTTACGAATTTCAAATTTTCAGGCTTGATATATCCTTAAGGTTTTGTAATCTTTAAAATTCTTGAATTTTTAAAAGTGAATAATTTCTCAAAATTGAAGCTTAGTTTAAAATCAGCTTAATTGGTTATTTTCTTTAATGTACTTTTGAGCGGCGGTGCAACAGTGTTTGAATCAAATTAGACTATACAAATACTGAAAAAGATTTGTGAAAAAACACACAATTTAAAGTTGGGATGCCTATTAATAAGCATGCGCATGTCCATTTATGGCCATTTATATATTCGTGTGTGCAAAGAACGATGTGCTTTTTTAAGTTATAATTCATATGGAATGGTTTAACTTTTTAATTTTTCAGAATTTTTTATCGAGTTTAAAGGTGTCTTCTTTATTTAATATTTTAAGCAGATTTAAAAGGTTCCGAAGCTTTGTTCTTTTACGTAAAGTAGTGCATGATAGTCTGTGTGGTAGACCATTAGCATCTGGTTTCTCAACCAGGGGTTCCGTGTTTGACTCTCAGAAAGGGCGGAAGAATTGTTCTTAAATTGGAATTTTCCCTATTTTCTGTAGTCTATAAGCGTATTCCATTTTACAATTATTAGACTTATATTGCAACTCACAACATTAAAGCGCAACCAGATTCTATCACATGATTTACTCCACATGGGGAAGATATTCTGATATTCAGTGCATACAGATATACAGAGAATCCAGAAAGTATTCTCTCCAGTGTACCAGACAAATAAACGCAGAGGAATTTCTCATCTTAATATGTAGAAAAAACAAATTAACTTACAGTTTATGCGTTTTTATTGTTTTTCAGTTAATTAGTTACCTTTACTGGTTGCGTAAAAACGATATGCAGAAAATTGTGGAGCAGGAAGACAGTACCAATATCAGTATTTTCAGGATAGGAACAAGGTGTTCCAGAAGATTTTTCACTACGCTATAACATCAACATTAAATCCATCATGCTAGTCTCCTATTGTGAAAGCTGTTTGTGAATGTCAGATGTAAACAAAATGCATTCTTTTATAGTATTATACCTTTGCTCACTTACTTTAAACTGCTATGTAAACAAGTGTTTGAGTAACACTTCGTCGGTTGATCGAGTCGGACAACTTGCATGTCGGCAGGCACGAATGAAAATATAGTCTGTTAACTAACATGCAAGATAGCATTAAATTTAAAATAACTAAAAGAATTATTTGCAAAAAAACAGTTTGAAAATCTTATAGTAACAATAAATGGAATACATTAATATGTACATACATTGTTATTAACAGCGATACGAAATGCACGCGGAAGAATACAATTTTGCAATTTGTTTACATTGCAGTTTAAAGTATGGCCTGCAAAGGTATAGTACTAGTCACTCGACATATATGTCTAACATATAGTCTACTGGAGCGTACGGTAATACTAAACGCACTTTCTTGTAATATTATATTTTTATAGTGAATATAATTTGAAGTATGCTGGATGGTAGGGTAATACTGTATGCTCGTCTTGCTCATTGCAGTGCAGTACAGTACGGGGGTTTCCTCATTGTGTACTGGTATTACTAGTCATTTTCTGTGTATAAATGCATGCATCCAATTTTGTTTTTGCTCATCAGTTTCAGATGTCGCAGGTCCCATGACCAGACAGCGACGGGAAACTCGTATATGGTTTTTTTCAATAGAGTTCCTGAAAACTCACTTGGTGTATGGATGTAACATGCTGTTTTACATTTTTTGTATTATGTGACTTATTATACCACCGTGCGCAAGTTTTTTCTGCATATTTTTCAGATTGCTCTATTATTATTATTATTAGCCACAGTTCACCCATATTTTACTCAATATCATTGTTGTACGCTGATAAAACAAAATATTTATGGAAATTAGACGTACCTGTAAGGTCCGGTCGTGTGTCAAATTTGGCTTGGGAAACCCTTGACCCGGCATGGAGAAGAGGGGTGACAGAAATGCAATCGAATATTTACCCTCTCCACTTTTACCCCATCACTGCCTTTCTGTGTGTTTACGTATATACACATCTTTACAAACAAGGTAAGTTTCAAGGCGCCCAGTGGCGGAACATGCTGTATTGATTTTGTGATTACGTTACATACATTTTCTTTTGTCATAGTAAACACAGTGCTTTATTTTTACTAGGAACACAAAAATACGTATGTTCCCATTCGGCTTTGAAGCACTTTTTTACCTTGCTATGCGAAATGATTCAATCATTGACACAATTTAAGGGACTGACCGCTTCTCTGAGGTAGATAACAGCGCCTGGCAGCTAACCGCGTGTAGCCGAGTGGACGGGGTAAAAAGTACGATGTAGGGGGAATGACACATTGTGTCACTTCTCCCCATCTATGCAGTTGACAGATGGAAGGAAAGAGCACATATTTCTTTGCACTGTACCTTCTCACGTCTTAACCTCTGATTTGTTTCTGTTGGATTCACAGATTCTGGCAAATACAGAAGTCAATATGAGTCGCCAAGCCAGGCTATTGCAAAAACGTAGTTTAGTGCTTCAGTTAAACCAGACTCATTCACAATTTAGTTAACACTGCATGTTACACGAGTACCTCTACTTGTTCCTCCATTGTTTTGCATGTTTCCATTTAGACACAATGGAATGTTGCATTAATTCACTCACAGGTAAGGCAGTCAAGGTCTGTGTAGAACTGTAGTTCAACAGCCATTTGGAGACACGTGTGAGGCAATAACGTGAAGTCTTAAATCCTTTCATTCCTTATCTACCACAAAATTAAACACAACTCTCAATAATGCAAAATTTAAAAATTCAGAAGCATCGAAAAAGTATCATAGGACCATCTCAAGTATTAGATGTACTTCGATGCAACCAAATATCGAGAGTATAGAAGCATCGATGATATATAATTTGTATGTAATTCTTAAGAATGTCATTGACGTCTGATTTAAACTGACAGATAAATGAATAAAGTTTTAAAAATTGAGGAGTTGGTGAAGTTCAATGAACAGGTTAACAACTCCCGACTTTGATGTTTTTTGATTCCGTGAGAACAAACCCCACTTTCACTGCAATTTCAAGTCTTATACGCAATCTAGCTACACAAAATACACGTAAAATTGTTTTGTAAATATCGCACGTGATAAAGTTAGCAAAATCGGTGTAATTTCTAAAAAATTATACGTAACTAACAAAATGGTAAACGTTGAAAAACACTAGAACGCGTAAACTCTAATGTCGTCTGTTCTTTCTACATAGAAATTTTCTCTCAAATAATTTGGCTCCGAGGAGTACAGGCATTATAGGTGCGTACAGGAATGTCCCTTTGGAAGACTGCTTCTTCACAATAAAGGGCACCGTAATGCAATTTCGCTTGAAAGTGTGTATGGTCATATATACTAAAAACCATTAACACATTTCGGTTCTTGTTGTAAATACCTGACATGTTCCACTCACATGAGTTGCTCTTCTCATGCTTCTACAAACTATGTACATAAACGCGTATTCTTCTTTCCACTTCTGTTAATCGAGACAGACACTTGTAGAAATGCAATAAAGTGTGAATAAGGGAATAATAGGCTTAAGCTATAGTAAAATCTTTTAAGAGCTGGTAACTACGTGATGTCTTTGAAATTCCATTCTCGCCATGAGGACCGCAGGGTAGAAAGAAAGATAAATAAAATACTTCTCATTTGAGAAAATGTATATGAGTATTGTAAAGTTCAAACCAATAAAGGAATATCTTAGAAATAATTAACTACAAAAAAGAAATGTGACAATTTGTGTGTTTTAACGAGATCTGCATGTTTTATATAGGTAGTGGGATTTGCCTGTCTCTTACTGTTTCCCAGTTATGTAAAAGTCATCCAGAATAAAAATGTCTTCAAAGACTATTCTCAGAGAACTCGAGTTACACATTTCATTTGTCACGAAAATATCTTTAACATCTGATAATTTAATCAAAATCGTTATAGCTATTGTTAAGAAAATCAATTTTTGCTGTAGTGTTCACAGATGAAATACACACACACACACACACACACACACACACACACACACACAGACGCGCGCTTGTAAACATACCGAGCTTTTTCTAAAAAAGTTTTTTTTTTTTTTTTTTTTTTTTTTTTTTTTTTTTTAAATTAGATTCATGGAGCCGATGAAATCTCAATATCACATTTTTAGGTGGAATGTAATACTTCCTATACTTACTGTTTAGTGCGTAGTAGAGAAAGTAACAATGCAACAATTAAATAAGCCCGCCATTCGTCCCGTAAAAACCGGGACAGTCCCCTTTTTTTACTCGTGTGTCCCGCGTCCTGAGAATTTTTGTTGGGACGTCTTCCTAAGTTAAAAACTTAACTGTTGCCATTCCCTGTTGTGAGAAATGACTCACTTATTGTTATTGTTTAGCGCGCTGTGTATGTCAACAGTGAAGACACACGAAGTTTGTCCAGTCTGGTGTTGGCAGCTGAGGTGCTGTGTTTTATTTGCGTGAACTTAGGCTATTATGCCAAAACGCAAATGCACCTTCTTTTCCAATTTAAAGGAAAAATATACTTCCCTTGAAGAGACAAAGCTAATTTATGAAGTTCACTGTAAAATTAGATAAAAATTAAATTGCTGAAACGATTCCAAGGAAGATGTGCATAATAGATGGGTTGGAATGTTTAAAGTGTTAGAGGAAGAATGCATAAATTTAAAAGTCCTGACTAAAATTGTAGGTCTTGCTCTGTGTATCCCGGAGTCGAAAGCAGGAATTGAGCGTGTGTTTTCATTATTGGTCATGTTATAAGAGAAATATTTTAGATAACACAATTGCTAATGCACTGATTCTGAGATGTAATTTAAAGATTCCATGTGCGATAAATTGTTACGTAATAAGGAGTTATGTCATCACATTCACTCGGGCGAAAAATACAAACAAAATTCTACTAATATGAAGGATCTGTAAGTGTTCTTCATTTAGGGTATTAATAAACATTGTTCTGATGCAAAGTGTATTTATTCAATATCATGTCTTCTTTATTCCAATGTTATTTATATTAATACGATTTTCAAAAAGTAATGGTCAGTTAATCAGAACCTTTGGAGGCGTCCCGTATTTTAACGGAAAAGAAATGGTAGGCTTACAGTTAAACGACTTTATAAAAGGGTTTAAAGTAGCACGTAGCAAGCTAGGTCCACAGAGATGTTGACTGAGATGCAGAAATGATAAATGAGTCGGGGGGTGGGGGATTCATTAAGTTGAATGTTACCTTCAAATTTTGGAAAAGAAAACCCTTGTCCACAACTCACTCCAACAGAGATTCGTCCTTTTATTTGGCAAATACAGGATGGAAGTGAAATGATCCGCCAGACTTTAACAGCGAATTTCTCATGTTGTGAATAACAAGAAAGTCTAATACCAAAATGTTGAAAAGTTTATAGCTTACTAGAAAAAAATATTTTTATCAAAAAAATTTATCATCACCTGGCTGAATTATTATTGATTGAAAGTTCTTGATTTATGGTTATATTCATAGAAAATTGAAGAAATGACAACTTTTTCCTTTGGCGTATTTTAATAGATTCAACGGTTTTTGTGTAAATTAAATTTAAAAAACCCACAATTTAGTGCAACAAAAGGCAACTAATTGTGGGTTCTTTTAAATTTAATTTACAGAAAACCCGTTGAATCTATTGAAATACGCCAAAGGAAAAAGTTGTCCTTTATTCAATTTTCTATGAATATAGCCATAAATCAAGAACTTTCAATCAATAATAATTCAGCCAGGTGATGTTAAATTTTTTGATAAAAATATTTTTTTCCTAGAAAACTATAAACTTTTCAACATTTTGGTATTGGACTTTCTTGTTATTCACAACATGAGAAATTCGCTGTTAAAGTCTGGCGGATCATTTTACTTCCACCTGTATATACAAGTTACTCCAACACCACGGAGGTGTGCTGTTGAACTATATCAGAGTTGGTGCAAAAAATTCCTTCTAATGACATTCTCTTCTGCACTTATTGTTTGCCTAGAAACTAATGTTAAAGAGTGGGCTTTCCCCTTCCCTGTCCAGATGTATTGTCACCCGAATGCCACGCTTATTGTTTCGTTATCACCATAATCAAGATCCTCGTGGAGGTAGCCGAGATCCTTCAAACCATTGTTCACTGGAATACTCCCAAGTAATTTCTTGAAAGAATCCTGGCTCTTCTATAGTATCAAGTCTTTTTCTCCAAACAGCAGCAGCAGCAGCACCTGTAGTTGGTAAGCTGGTTCATCTGACCTTGACACGACTTCTGGATACGACTGGTCAGCTCTGCGGTCATCTACAAGTCAACCCACGTCCCCCCACCCCCTCTTGGCTTCTTCACCATTATCATATTTGTACAAAGGCAACATGTCCGGGCAAGTTTCTTCTTCCTCTCCTTCTTTGGGCAAGAGAATGTGTTGGCGACCAAACGCCCGTGCCTCCTCTACTCCTTATCCTTTCCTCGTCTGCCACTACAGACGTTTATCTTTGCGCCTGCCACTGAACTTCTCCCCATGGTGAATCCTGCAACTGGGAACGGAAAATCCGGTGCAGTGGCGTGAATGACATCCCATCTAGAAAAACGCAGAGCTTCTTCCAGCAGACAGATTTGCAACGTTAGTTAAAGTTTCTTAGCTTCTTTGCCCTTCCCAGAGCTGAACTCTTCTTGTAGTTCATCTTCCACATTAGAACACAGATATCATTTTCGAGTTCTCAGTCGAATCTTTTCCGAATGAAACATCAGACTAATATTCCTAAAATCATTGTTTTGCTTAGTTTTATTTCTCTTCGTTCTAGGCAGCATCACTGACTCATGCCATTCAAGGCCGTATGCAAACCACCAATGAGATGTCTCCTTTTACCTTAGATAATGATGCTATGCTTCTAATTTATCGACGCGGCGCCTTCACTATTAATGCCACAATTATAGTACAAAAGGAGAACAAGTCCCCCAAATTAAATTGACTGGAGTGTATAACTTATGGGCAGAGCAAATTGACTTTTAATATTAATATGCTTGGCACTTTATTGCGTTATAATCTGCCTGGCTGATGCTTTTATTAGTAAATAGGGCCTTACTCTGAATATTACTTATAGCCTTACTCAGCTTACCAAAAATATAAAATCTAATGCGTTGCACTCACATGACTTTCTCTACGCTTGTACCAACTATTCTTACAAAGTCTTATTCCTCTCTCTTCTTCATGTTAAACATAAACATTTTCACAAATTATATTATTACATATTTGTTTGTAGGTGTAAGAGGGATATGGAAATACAGTATGCTTTGAGCAATAGTCAAATGTTTTATGGCTGGTCGCTATATGAAGGCTTTGAAATTCCATTCTCTTTGCACTGCCAAGAGATAAAAAAGTGAACAGCATCTTCCATTTGAGAAAATTACAAGTATTGCAAAACTCACACAAATAACAAGGAATATCTCCCAAATGGTTCACTCCACAAAAATTGCATTCGGATATAACTTGTTTTTTTTTTTTTTTTAACGAGATCTATATTTTTTGTACAGTAAGATTTGTTCTATCTCTTACGGCTTACCACTTACGCAAAGGTCATCAAGAGTAAACAGTGCTACATGGATTATAGTAAAAAATTTAAGATATACATTTCATCTGCCATAAAAATATCAAACATATGGTGTATTAATCAAAATTGTTAGAGCCATTTTTGAGCATCTTCGAAAAATTTTCCACGTAAAGGATAGTTTAGGATGGAGGAATTTTCTTCAAAATCTTCGTGTCGCATCCTTGAGAGATATTTAACTTAAATAGCAACTTTGGTTTTAATCGACTTTTCGTTTTTGGGTTATTCTATTCAGACACGCGCGCGCACATACGCACGCACAAGCACCTTTTTGTAAAACTAGTTTTTTGGATTCAGGGGGCCTCGAAACATATATTTCCGATGAAATCTCGAAGTCGAAATTTTGAATTGAGTACAGTACTTCCCCTACTTACTATACGTGGTAGAGAAAGTAATACGCTTTCGTAGGAACAGTTTGTGGAAGCTAGGCACGCATACAAAAGTAAGGGATAGTAGGCAGAGAAAGCAATGTGAATGCATCACATCAGGTTTGTTTTTAACTGTGTGAAAAGATGTCAAATATTTATAAGTTGTTCAGTAAACTTTGTCGTATAGTTTACGGTATGGGTTGTTTAACGTACTACGTGTTGCTGAGTAACCAAAGACAGTAAAATATCCAAATACTGAAAGAAAGAAACTTCAAACCAAAACATCTGTCTACCTAAACCCATCATTAAGCGGACAACAGAGCCTGTCATTTGAGAATAGCATTCATGTGTCACCTGTCACGCTAACGTGTTCAAGGCTTCAAAGCCACAACAGCCATGATCGTGGGAATATTAATATCTCATGTTAATAGCGGCTACTCATGGAATTCACAACAGAATCAAGTACAGGGCAGTAAAGCACGCTAAACAACGCACGTGGAGCAGTTTTACTATATTCACAATGCGGTCCTCTTTCTGGCTCCTACTGTCTGAAACATGAAAGCTTTTAAGTGGATTCAGGAAACGACGATTTCACTGACGTAATTGCTGATACAACCTTGAATGCATTTTCTTTATGAACGCCCTCTCTCTTTAAGTGTACGTCAAGGATACTAAAGCAATTCTTCCGGTAGTAATGTGAAATAGTACTATGTGTAGTACAGCGCAATCCACAGTCCCAATGAAAATCTCTGAAAGTTTAACAGCTTCTAATTAAGTAGCAGGAATATTTATTTAGCAATATTTATAATCTTAAGGAATTAACAAAAATTAATTTAGGGGGAATCGAAATGGGATTTTCGTGATTTTTTCCATTTTCAAGTTTTAATTGCATATAACTATTTCGAATCTTGTGCTCATTTTGGTATAACTTTCATACATGTACGCTAATTCTAAATACTTCAAAAATATTGTTGAAAATATTCCTACGTAATAGTCTTTTAGAACATTTTGGTACACTCACTTGGTAAAACATCAATAATTTGTAAATGTTAGTGTTAGGGAAGATTTTTTTAAATAAAAATAAATAAATACCTTGATCGAAAAGTTCTACTTTAGCTTATTTGCTCCATGGGAGAGTTTCGGATTACTGTGGTGGCTCAGTTGGTTAGACGCTGGTCTACTGATCCCAAGGTCACGGGTTCAAATCCGGCCCAGACCAATGGTTTTTAAGTGTGCTTAAAAACGACAGCTCCATGTTAGTAGATTTACTGGCGTGTAAAAAGAGCTCCTGCGGGACGAAATTCCGCACACCGGCGGCGCTGGTATGATCTTGGCAATTCACAGCATCGTTAAACAACAAAATCATTTAATTTCGAAATACTGTGAAGTTGTGTTTGGAAAGTTATATTACATCTTTTGTGCTGCATACGCATTTCAGTGTTATTTTATTGTGTGTTTTGCAAATATGACGAAACCAAAAGGCATTTTCAAGAGGATAAAGTTTGCAGGTAACATATACCCGTAAGAATATTAAAATATTATTTCAGAAGCATTTTGGAAGCTAAACCTCACTTATCAAGTGCTTCACAGAGGAAGTTGCAAATAGGCGAACATGTTTATGTTGCATTATGTAAATAATGATTCTGATGACATAAACATAATAATAAATTTAAGCTCCTTACTATAGCATTGTACGAAAGGGTGAGCTGCAGTCTTTGTAATGGAAACAAACATTCTAGACGATAAAGATCAAACAAGTGGATTGGTAAGTGTTTTCTTTTATTTTTAGTTTTATGTTTGAAAGCAATTTTTGAAGAAGCAAAATTTTGCATATAAATGTTCCATTATCTCAGAAACTAATTGACACTAAGGGCTGACATTTTTACCACACATCTGCAACTAAACAGGCTTTATTTAATGACAAAGTTGTTATGTATATTGTTTAGTTATTTTTCTAAAATTTAAAAACCATCATTTTTTAAAGAACTTTAAGATTTTTATTTAAAAAATCATACCATTCCTTCTGATGAACAGAAGTATTTTATTTTTCATCAATCAGCTGTAAAGGAATTACTGAATATACCTTGACAAATTTAGCACGTTATCTTAAATAGTTACCCATATATTGGGAAAATAGGGCATTTCGACTCCCCTTAAAAGGGTGGTTCCCAGGAGGGATAGACTGAGGTTCGCGTTCGTGCCCCTGTCTGTGTGTCTTTGGACAGCGTAACTCAAAAACGAAAAGTCGGTTAAGAACCAAAGTTGGTATTTAAGTTTAATGTCTTTCAAGGATGCGACAGGAAGATTTTGACGAAAATTGCTCCACCCTAAACAACCCCTTACAAGGAAATTGTTTCGAAAACTGATTTTCTTGAAAATGGCTGTAACCAGTTTGATTAAAATGCCATATGTTTGAGATAGTTTTATGACAAATGAAATGTATATTTTGAATTTTCTAGTTATAGCCCCTGTAGTTGTATTCTGGATGACTTTTGCATAACTAATAAACCGTAAGCGGTAGACCAAATAGTACTATACAAAAATATGTAGATCTTGCTAAAATACATAATTTATGTCCAAATAAATTTTCTGTAGAGTGGATTATTTCGGAGATATGCCTCGTTATTTGTGTGGGTTTTGGAAAACGTATACTTTTGTCAAATGGAACATCGCTATTCAATTTTTTATATGTTAACCGTGCAAAGAGCACGGAATTTGAAAGCTTTAAAATATTTGACCAACACCCAAAGTCTACTGTATTCGCATATTTCCCTTGTACTTACAAGGAAATAAGCAATAAGATAATTTCTGCAAATGTTTATCTGAACTAACACGAAGAAGATATAGGAATAAGGGTTTGTAAGAATGGTTAGTACAAGAGTGTTTTTAGCAACCTTCTCTGTCTCTGTCTCTCTCTCTCTCTCTCTCTCTCTCTCTCTCTCTCTCTCTCTCTCCCGCTTTCCCTCTCTTTCTTTCTCTCTGTTGTACAATTACCCAGCTTGAGGTTTATTTGGGTACTGAAATACAATATATAATTAATGTTACAGTAACTCCATTTTCTTTCGTGTATAGGCCTTAAAAGTTAGACGTTTTATGTGATTAAAGTATTGATTTTAGCTACTAATCAATAGATACAAGCATTAAGGAAGCCATAAATGCTAAATTAAATCGGTAATATTCCCGGTATTAAATTTCTTTGGTAACAGAAAAGCTTGACCTTTACTCTCTTTAAAAATTGTGGATTGCTGATTAGTTCGCTTAAATGTTTATACTTTGGTCAGTACAATAAATCCATCCTGTGGTTGATCAACCTCATAACAGGGAAAAGGGCATACGGTTGTATAATTAGTGTTGTACCTGAACCACCTTTGTCTACCCCTACCAACCCTGCCATATTGCACCCTTAACATCCACTACCTGCAGTGACACAGCCATGAATGGCCTGCCTACATTCCAGACAGAATAAGAGCACAACACCCGCCCGCCGTGCAGTGATGCCACTTCTCGCGGTGAAAGTGTTGTTTTCTAGGACGTTACTATAGTGGTGAGCCGCCTGTCATAAAAACTGCGGAAACACCGTCTCAGGATGTAAACAAACTTTGCCTTGGCTCTCATCTCGTGCCCTGGCACATTAACTGGCCATACTTAATGCTGAGGCGTCTTGTTTGCATTCTTGAACATTTCTTACATAGGATGTGCAGGGGGTTCCCTCTTACAAGTATTTGAATCGACACTCCAAAATTAAGTACACTTTCTCTCCGTTTGTGACTTTAACAGTGTGCAATAAAGGCGTTTATCGCCAGATAAACTGTAATGTTTATACGCCTGTTTACCTAATTGAAAGATACCTAACACTTTTTTCTCCTGTACCTACTACCAAGGGACTTTAACACATCAACTTCTGCTATATCTGGTATTATTTTATGTTGGCTATATGTAGTTCTGATAAAGTATAGAAATGTTAGGCTTGTAACATAGGTATGATAGCACTCTTTTGTTTCATTTCATTTTTCTCGTGTTAAAAATATTTCAGCAGCGCTCTTGTGGATACGTTATTGGCCATTGAAACATTGCACCATTTCAATTATCTGTCTATATAATAAAAATGAATTTGTGAATCTTCGTAACCGCTAAACTTCGAAACAGCTGGACCGATTTGGCTAATTCTTTTTTTCAAATATTCGTTTGAGTGTGAGCAAGGTTCTTATGAAGAGAAACATTGGAAAAATTGTGCAGAAAAACGGAAAAACCACATTTCTCTTTTTCCCATTCATACCGTCAATCTCGTAAACCACTAGACCGATCACTGTGAAATCGGCATGTATATGTATATTTTCATAGAGAAGATTCTTATGTTTTCCATTTTACTATACAATGTAACATTCACATGTTTTTCTTTACTCACTTTTCCTTTACGTGTGACATCCACATATCCTTCCCTATATACTCGCGCTTCAACATACAATTCATACAATTTTCTATGATTGTAGTAGAAATGCGACATATTACATTCGCACGGTTTTCTCTACTCACTTTTCTTTTGCGTAACACATTCACATCTTCTTCTCTACTCGTTCTTCAACAGACAATTAATGCAACCTATATGTATGAAGTTGATAAATTTCAACACTGTTGACCGATCACAATGAAAATTGGCACATCTAAGCATTTTTCATGGAGAAGGTTTTTATGGTATACATTCACATAATTTTCTCTACTCGCTTTTCTTATGCATAACACATTCACAAATCCTTCTCTAATTGCCCTTTTACATACAATTAATACGCCATTCTAGATTGAAACAGAAATGCAACGTTTTACAGTCACGCGGCTTTCTCTACTCACTTTTCTTTTACGAAACACATTCACATGTTTTTCTCTACTCGCTCTTCAACATAATACTCATCCACTTTTCTATGATTGAAATAGAAATGCAACGTATTACATTCATATGGATTTCTCTTCTCACGTTTATTTTACGTGACATATTCACATATTTTTCACTACTGAAATTTAAGCAAGAATATGCGTGTCGAGTTGCAAAATGATCCATCTGGAGAAATATTTTCAAGACAGCTCACTGAATTGGGCACTGGCAAATTCCCTTTAGACGTTTTCACTGACTGCGTTACGTTTCCTGACAATTTTGGCAGTTTACTGAATCAAAAACCGAACTAATTCAAAAGGTGTTCCCAAACGTTGCTCAGAATTACATAGATCATATCTGGTTGAGTGAACGAGCTATATTGGCTGTCAAGAACATGGATGTAAATGAATTAAATTTCAAAATTCAAACTGAAATTGCCGGTGAATTGAGGACGTACAAATCAGTTGATTCTGCTACAAATCAAGACGATGCCATCAACTATTCACCCAAATTTTTGAACTCGCTGGATTTGCCAGGATTGCCACCTCACAATCTTTAATTAAAGGTCGGGTCGGTGATCATAATGTTGCGAAATATCAACCAACTACGTCTTTGTAACGGCACATGGCTATCGGTGAAAAAATTATTGAACAACTTGATCGAAGCAACCATCCTAAAGGGAACGTATAGAGGAGAAGACGTTTTAATGCCACGCATTCCAATAATTCCGGCTGACATACCATTTTAATTTAAACAGCTGCAGTTTCCAGTGCAGCTTGCCTTCGCTATGACCATAAATAAATCCCAGGGGCAGTCATTGAATGTTTGTGGCATTAATCTAGTAAACCCATGTTTCTCGCATGGCCAATTGTATGTTGCCTGTTTCCGTGTTGGAAAACCATTAGATTTGTTTATTTACGCGCCAAGTAATCAAACAAAAAATATCGTGTACCTTAAAGCATTACAATGAAAATATTTAAGATAATATTACTAAAGTATTGCAGTGTGCGAAATAGATAACGGGACTTTGTAAGTAGTTGTTTATGATTATGAAATTAAAAACACACAGAAAAGTATATTAACTTTATGCAAATGTATTATTTGTATCACGGTAATTATTTGATAGTCGATAAACAAAGTGATCACTCTGAAATACGTTTATATTCAATTTTTTTGTTTAAATTACATATTTGTGAGTGTATATTATCTGATCTGGTGACCATTACTGAAACACTTTATAAGCGATGCCATCACCAGAACTTGGCCAAAGAATATAAGTTTGTGCGACTGCAATGGCAATGGCTTTTAACAGAGCGATGTCTGTCGGGTCAGCTAGTTTCTAATAAAATAGCCAAGGAGTATTTACTAAAACACGTTTGTTGATATATTATGAGCTTAAATTCAGAACTCCAATCAGTAAAACAATCACGCTCTTCAAATGCTAATCATTGAAATAACACCCTCGTTTCGTTTGAAAAAAAAATGCTAAAATGTGTTTTAGTGTTATAAAAGATGGCGGCGCCGTGGCCACCTATCACCAGGGTACCCCGGGTTCGATCCCAGGATCTGCATGTGGTACTCGTAGTGGACGAAGCGGAGTCTGGGCGAGTTTAGTCCGGGCTCTCCGGTTTCCCCCGCCACTCATTCCACCAATTGCCCCATCATCACCTTTCCATTCATCCATTTCGTCTGGATTTCATATCATGCTCTTCCTCACTCTCATACCTGGTGTTTGACTGGCCTCCCGCTTCCAGGTCTTCACCCTCTCCTGTCCAAGGGTTCCTCTGCTCCTCGACAGGATTCTGACCCTAGACACTGGCTTGTAAGTCCTACATAAGGGGTGGATAATCAGATGAACAAGATATTATAAAAGATAACGAAGTGTGAAAAACAAATGAAAATAGTGTTCTGCCTAATGAATAGTTTCAATAAAAGTAATCTATTTCACACTGCTGAGTTATTAGTTACCATTCAATGGCGAGGATATTTTTGGGCGTAAGAGTAAATAACAGGATTGGCATTTTATGCACGTGCATGAAATGCAGGACTGCATCGATTGAATATATTGAACACACACACACACACACACACACACACACACACACACACACACACACACACACACACACACACACTGGTACGAACTCCAACACCCTGCACAAATACGCAAGGCCACGGATTTTAACCATTCAACTAATCCACCATTCACGGTTAGCTTCTTAATAAAGTACAATTGTGTTTCACTGAATTTAAAGCACCACCACAATCGCTCTGTTTTATTCAGTTATTTAAAGTACACAGTAGTCCAGCAAAATCGACTTTGTATAGTCTGCATACATGGACAAATAAGGGAAAATAAAGACTGCTATATTAGGGTCCACCGCGAGTAATTTAAACCGCTTGCTCTACACACAAATATGCCTTAACAATAATCCACAAAAAGGTGTGCATTGACTTTCTGGAGTGCATGCAACAATTTTTGTTTCCCATTGATCTTACAGATTGTGACAATGCGAAAGTCGTAGTACGCGTTTTCAGAGACATTTCAGATAAATGTATAAACTGCTGGATACTTTTAAACGTTGCGTTTTCCTTCTGATGCTAATACAGGCTATAAACATCGGAAAATAAACCCCTGCTTCATTTTAGAGCAAAAAACACGAAGCATCAACGTCACCTGCGTTCCACGCCACAGAAGAAGAAGAAACTCAGTGGACCAAGGTATACAAATTGATTTAACTAAAATTATGCATTTGTTTAATTATTTCTAAGGCTTCCGCCACAGGTTGAACGTTTTCAAGCAGCTATTCATGCATGGAAAGGTTACGAAACTTCACACCTCGAAGTTACATTAATATTGATAATTTTTTGTTAAGTTCATGTTTCATAATTAACACGAGAGACATCCGAGTGGGAGTTCGAAAACGAAATATGTTTCTGTTGTGTCTCTGAGACTACTTAATTTCTATCAGGAAAGAAACCCTTGCTTTTTGGCAGGCAGAGTAATAGAAGTTACTAGGCCATGAATTAGTGAGATTAGGACCCTCGCCAGGAAAGATCAGAAGCCTAAATGGATACAATGAAACCCATTCAACTTGTTGGACAACCTTAATTTCTGTATTTATGATAGATGTAACAAAACAATTTAACATTCCTGTTAAATATTCTTGTTTGGATTGTTCTTATTTTGTCACTATAAGAATTAAATATTCTTTGTGCTTTAACGAGGAGGCAAAATACCAGAATGTTATTTTTGTTTGTGTTACCACCTGTAATATGACGCACCTTGTAAGCTGCGTGCAAAATTGAAACAATTCCGCAAACGGTATTCATATTACTAGTGAGTGAGTGAATGAGTGTGTGGGATTTAAGGGCCCGTCGACAGCGATGTCATTTGGGCCAATCATGTTACTATTACTTCAGTAATAGCATAGATGGATCTTCTCCTTAGCGCGGTGGTAGGCTGCTGCATACCAAGCGGGAGACCCGGGTTCGATTCCCGGTACCGGGGTGGGTATTTTCTCTCTGGGAGATTTAATGCGGGTTGCACAGAGCCTCGTTAGGTCGTTGAGGAGGTACTTGACTGAGCAGTGGCGGTGCATGGCTTCACAAACCGCCTAATCGGCCGGGAGGGGGGGGGGGGCGCTGACCACATCCCACCTCCAGTACCGCACCCCACTCATTATATCGGTGATGGGCAATGCAGCGGCCGGGTGGTAGGCCTTGATCCAGAAAGGGCTGTTGCGCCTTAGAGTGATTAATAACATAGGTACTGTAAATGTAGTTGAATAAAAAAGTAATTTCAATCGGGTTTTAATTTCGTTTGAAAATCCAATTAGAGAAAGTAATGCATTACTAAGGCTTCCAAATTTGTTGCTGATTGCAGTTACAACAAACATTTCCTTATAGAGAGGTAAAGTAGTGGCAAATGACGCAGCAGGATACAAAACAAATTTGATTTATAACATTTTATAGAAGTCGGTGTGTGTGTGTTTGTATGTGTTTGTGTGTGTTTGTGTGTATGTTTGTGTGTGTTTTTGTGTGTCTGTATGTATTTATGTGTGCGTTTGTGTGTTTTAGTGTGTGTTTGTGTGTGTTTTTGTGTGTGCGTTTGTGTGTGTTTGTGTGTTTTAGTGTGTGTTTGTGTGTTTGTCTGTGTTTGTGTGTGCGTTTGTGCGTTTGTGTGTTTGTGTGTGATTGCGTGTGCTTGTGTGTGTTTGTGGGCGTGTTTGTGTGTTTGTGTGTGCGTTTCTGTGTGTGTTTGTGTTTTTGTGTGTTTGTGTGTGCGTTTCTGTGTGTGTTTGTGTTTTTGTGTGTTTGTGTATGTGTGTGTTTTGTGTGTTTGTGTGTGTTTGTGTGTGTTTTTTGTGTGCTTGTGTGTGTTTTGTATTTGTGTGCTTGTGTATGTGTGTTTGTGTGTGTTTGTGTGTGTGTGTGTGTGGAGCGTTCTGCCTTTGTTGTTCCACCAAGTAGTGATGGAATCTAGGACTAAATTTTTAGGTGAAAATGACATTTTTAACTCGCCCGTGCGTTACATTTTAACGTTACTGTGGTGCACCACACTGCTCCCCCCCCTCCCCCCCCTCCCCCCCCCCCCAGTTTTGCATTTTGTATGAAATAAATTCCTTAAATTTCAGTTTTGCTCTGCTTTGTATGTAAATGTGTATACATAATATCAAACGTGTTATCTAAAGATTTAAGTATGCACCTGATGATTACTTTATGCATCGACTCACAAAAACTAATTTATGCTGAAAAGAAAAGGAATTTTAACACTAACAACTTCATAAAACAAAAATTTAGTTCTCTGCAAGTAATAACATCAACTTCAATCAAATACTTTAATTTATTTTGAGTTTACTTAAATATCAGAAAATACCACTAGCATACTTCTGTGAAAAATGTGAAGGCAGTTTTAAAAGAATGTCTTGCTTTCGCTAATTAAAGGGATTTCATTCTATTATCTAAGAAATTGTTTGAGCTAGAACATTGAGCTTTTGTACAGTCATTTCGTTATTTTTCATATTAAGTGTGCCAATTTTGAAGTAAACAGATGTAAAATTGCAAAAGAAAATTCGATCCTAGTGTCGCTTTTTGGGGATAATGCAATATTGCGGAGGTGTAATATTGTGGAGGAAGAATTGTGGGTATGTGGGAAGCCAATTTGCCATTTGAAGAGATCGCTCCAAGTTATATATTGATATGTGAATAATATGTGTAGATGGGAGAAGCATGCTTCTCCTACGTAATAGTTAGGTGATAGGGAACGTAAAACACTATTGACTTTACTTTCCTCATAAACAAGCTTGATTGAGTAAAATTCGTTCAAAAATAAAGTTTATCTTCTTCTCAAGAATTTAAATGTGGTAGTATGAACAAATTAGGTACATTTTCCGAATGGTAAGTTACTAACATTTTAAGACATTTTTGGTGCTGTATTTGAGGTTGGCGAATAGGCAGTTACCAGGATGTGAATCGACTAATAAAACGGAAGCTGAGTAGACATAGGGTGGTGGTGAATAGCAACTAATAACGGAGCGCTAAAGGTGAGATAAGAGGAAGGAAGCTGGACCAACAGGGGGGGAATGGTAAAGAAACATTTAACTACTGAGAATCTATTAACACTCCTGCCTTGAAGGTTTAAAGTTCCAGTATATTTACGGTAGGATACATTTTGACAAAATTCTGGTACTACATCGAGTCATATTGCAGTAAAAGCGCTGCAATATGGCTAACTTAATACATATACTAGTTTTTATTACTAGAACTATAATATGACGCTGTTTATTACTACTGCTATATCTGATGTTGCACAAGTGGCACTGTAAGTCTCCATGAGGATTTCATTAAATTACTTCTCTCTTCTCTAGGTATATGAAATTATTGCACAATGATCTAGAAGACTTTTTATGCTGAATTTTCTCCTTTACCTCTTAGAACTGCAATTGCATAAACCTTCAGTGTATTAATAGCATTACGCCAAAAAATCACTGACATTCACAGAGAAGGGAATAAAATATCAACAGACTTTTGTATTTCTAATCATACCCTCCTCCTACTCCCTACCCTAAACAATCTTCATAATTATGGAGCTTATAAAAAAGTTAGGGGTGAAAGTATTTTTATTCATTATTACATAAGATCAAAATAATGGTAAACAACGATTATGCAAAACAATAGTTTATTCAAAAATACTTATTTGATTGTGAATATCTTCCAAGAATCAATAGCGTAAAACTTTAATCTGAAATAAAGCAATGTTTTATGGATATTTCATCCAGATTTTCCAGTATGTAATCACCAATTGCAGTATAATTGCAGTATATCTAGTATGTACATTTTTTCAAGTGTATCTATTTATAGTATCAGTAGACAAACTGATAAGGAGTTTAGCAGCCAAAGTTCCCAAATAAAAGATGGTGTTACAAGCCAGTGTGGGCGAACGGATGGATGGGTGGGTGAGTGGATAAAGATAGAAATAAAGAAAAAAGGAAGAAAGATGGAACGTAAGAAAGAAAGAAGGAAAGAAGGAAGGAAAGACAAATCTAGTGATAACAGTAAAGCAGGAAGTAAAATGCCCAAATTGAACGTTTTGAAGCAGTTTATAATATTGCAGTAAGGATGAACGTATACTTTTATTTAGACGCGTCCATCAATTATCAGGCTTTTATATTTAGTTAGTTGAATAACCGAGACTTTTTTCCTCCTTAACAATGCAG
>CM060964.1:307378127-307570627 GCA_030765045.1 Tenodera sinensis
GATTGACTTAATGATTCTGGTAGCCTGAAGTCCATCTGAAACCTCTCAAGGCTGACAGCTCCTACGACGCAAAACCGTGAAACAAGGTTTCTACAAGGACCTCGATTTCTCTTAGCCATCGTTATCATCAACATCATCATATGAGTTCGGTCGACTTTCACCTTTAGCAGTCACTGACCTCTCTTTGTTAATTTCTGTCAATAGAACATTCAGTCCATAAAGCACATCTTTTAAATTCATTTATTCTATAGACAGTACCACACGGTATACTCGATCTAGCTTACAATAAAGTACGTGCAATATAAGTTTTAATATGACGTAGAATTGCTGGTTATTCAAACTGAAAAACAGCGAATAAAATGTGTAAACTATTTTCATGCTCTACGTTGCCAAAATGAATTACTAATTTTTACCCATAAAAATCATATTAAATAGCAGAAGGTCAAAGT
Source organism: Tenodera sinensis (assembly GCA_030765045.1). Taxonomy (NCBI): domain Eukaryota; kingdom Metazoa; phylum Arthropoda; class Insecta; order Mantodea; family Mantidae; genus Tenodera; species Tenodera sinensis. Next base: position 307,378,577 of record CM060964.1, read on the forward strand.
TAAAAAAAAATTAAGACGCTAAGCAGAGGAAGGAAATAAAAAATAACATTGTGAAATATATATCCACAACACAACTAAAATTGTTTGAATAACTGAAGAAAGATTTCGAAGATGACATATGAGTGGATTCTGCAAAATGAAGGAAAAGGGAAAATGAATGTTACCTTGGGAAAAGAGCATTATAGAAGTGATGTAGAGAATGCAATTATTAAGAGGATGTCGGTTGGACTTGGGAGAATGATTTTGTGCAGTGGGAGAAATTTATAAATTACTGCATTGATATTTCACAATCAGAAGTTGTGCATAACATTGTAAACTGATTGGGTAAAAAAAAGGAGTTACATTGACCAAACGTTTTCTCTTTCTATGTTTCGTACATCCGATAGGTTCCCGTGTATCAGCTTGTCGTTTAGAGCTTAACTAAAACAACTGATGCCACTTAAATGGCTTAAGTGATAGCGAAATCTTTTAAGAGTTGGTCGCTATATGATGGCACTGAAATTGCATTCGTTTTGCATGGTCAAGAGAATAGAAAGAAGAAATAAACACGAATAATCATTTCCCATCTGAGAAAAACTGGCTTTTAACATTGAAATCAATATCAATCAATATCTTGTAAATGGTTTAGCAAAAAAGGTGTATTTGTGATATATTGTGTGCTTTAACAAGCTCTGCATTTTTTCTCCTATCTTAGCATTGAAATGACAAATAGCAACAAGACAGCAATGACGTCAGCACAATCACTACATAATTTTCTCCAGTGTGCCTGTAAGAAAACCTGAAAGCGTCACTCTCGCAAGGTCAGCAATATTAATGTACAAGAATCACGTCATTACATTTATTTGGAAACTAAAACCAACAACAATATCATACATATTAGTCAGAGCCTACGTTACGTAAATATCTTTATCTTTCTGGAATTAAGAAGTTTTCAGCAATTTTGGCTTCGTTAAAAATTTCAGGTGGAATACAGGCCATATTTTCAATAGTTTTATCATTACCTTCCATTTTCTTCTATAAGTGTCGAAACAAATGAAACATCTGCTTAGCAACCATATTATGTCATAAATCTGTAATCTGTATCATATTATGTTTCATTTGTTAGTTATTTTATGTATTTTAGTGTTAATATTGTATAAAAGTTTCATTTGTTAGTTATTTTATGTATTTTAGTGTTAATATTGTATAAAACGTTATATGTAACACGTTTATAATGTTTTCATTGTAACACTCGCAAAAATTAGCACGTTAGCTTTTGCTCACGCACTAAACATATATTCGTGTCATAGTCAGATTATACACTAGTGACATAAATAACTATTGTATAGTAAGATTTTGTGTATCTCTTAGCTTTACTAATTAGGTATGCAAAAATCATTTAGAATGAAGAGTACTTCAGAGGCTATTCAGAAAAATCTAGATATACATTTCGTTTGTCAAGAAAATGTCTTAAACATATGGTATTTAATCAAAATTGTTAGAGGCATGTTTCAGAATATCAACACTTTAAAAAAATGTTCCTTGAAAAGGGTAGTCTAGTTGGGGGGATTTTCCTGAAAATCTTCATATCCCTTCCTTGGAAGATACTGAACTAAACAACTTTTTATCCTTCAGTTTGTTTTCTCTCTCTCTCTCTGTCATACACACACCAACATTTTTTTAAAAATTATTTTCAGATTCAGAAGATGTGAAAACTGTATTTTCACTGAAATCTAATTGTTGAGTGGAATGCCATACCTTCTCTACCTACTATGTATGTACTATATGGTAGAGAAAGTAAAAATAAAGAAAAATTGATCAGATCTCATGCTTAAGCCAACCACTTTTAACGGTGAGGGTACAAGGTGAAGTTTTCAGGAAATTCAAACCATTCCAAAGAGACCTTTACATGAAAATATTCTTATTATTACCTTCTCTACCACCTACCAATATTAGGTACAGAAAGTTTTGTATTTTAACTAAAAGATTCGATATCGAAATTTCACTGTCAGTGCAGGTCCACTGAACAAAACACATGCTTACAATAAGGTCTTGTGTATATGTGTAAGCGAGAGAGGGAGAGAGAAAGAGAGAACTGATAAGTCAAAAACAAAAAGTCTGAAAAAAGTACCAAATTTCATATTTGATTTAAATACTGTTTAAGCATACCAGAAAGATTTGCCCAAAAAGTACCTCCCTGCTCCAAACATCCACATGGGAATCCTTCGTTAATTTGCATTTTTCCAAAAATGGGTCTTAACGATTTGGATTAAAAAAACCTCATTTTACAAATATTTGTATGAAGAATAAAATGTGCAACTTAAATTTTATGTGAATAACTTTTAAGTGCTCTTTGTTCTGAATTAATTTTGTTTAACTGGTAAACCATACAAGACAAAAGAAACGAATATTCACTGCACGAAAAACGTAGTTCAATGAAATAAAAACTTCATGTAAAATAAAATTTTGTAGCACTTCCCGATTTCGAAGTATCCGTTGTTGCATTTCTAAGTCTTCCTAGATTAAATGGAAATAGTTTAACTGATTTATCTTCATTTGTGCAGCGCTCCATAATTAACAAAAACGAATTTAAATTTATGGAATTTTTTTTTTTTTTTTTTTTTTTTTTTTTTTTTTTTTTTTGTGTGTGTGTGTATTCTGCAAGCAACAAAATTCATATTACTTACTTTTGTATTGTTTATGGTCTAAAATATAACCTGAATAAAAGAATCCATTTTTTATACATTAGTGAATTAAGAGAAATAATCCGTAGACATCAGAATTTTTATTTTCCCAAACATGAATCTAGTATTTTGATTAACATATCCTGTATTTGAAATGCTGGAGGAAACAAAAAAAAAAAAAAAAAAAAAAAAAAAAAAAAAAAAAAAAAAAAAAAAAAAAAAAAAAAAAAAAAACCAATGTATAGTTTGAATTTTCCGAAAACAGTCTTTGGAATAGGATTGTTCACTGTTATTGCTATTTATAAAACCGCTAAAGCTTAAGAAATAGGAAAATCTCCATTGCTTGTGACATTTTTTTGGTAAAATGCATTACTGTTTCTACTCTAAATGTCTATGAAGACACTTTTTATTTTGTTATTACTTTCTCTACTACGTATAGTAAGTAGGGGCATTCGACCAAAAATTTCAATGTCGAGATTTCATCAGAAATACATGTTTTGAGGCCCCCCAAGGCAGTTTTAGAAAAAGGTCCACATGTGTATGTGTGTGTTTTTTTTAATACTCTTATTTACTGCATGTTCCATTACAAAATATAGAAATACTACATGCATAGTTAAACATTATACATATTACACATTTACAATCTAAGTCTATTGAGTTAATATATGACATTAATTCCTGGGTATGGTGATGTATTAGTTTCCTTTACATGGAACATTTTTCGGAACTTTTTATTTTCTCAAAAATGGCTCTAACGATTTTGATTAAAATGCCACATATTTAAGATATTTTTTGGCAAATGAAATGTATATTTTAAATTTTCTGGCTGTGGCCCATTTACTCTTGATGAGTTTTGCATAACTATTAAACCGTAAGAGATAGACCAAATCTTACTGCAAAAAATGTAGATCTCATTAAAACACACAAGTTATGTCAAAACGCATGCTTTTGTGGAGTGAACCGTTTCGGAGACATTCCTTGTTATTTGTGTGAGTTTTGCAATACTTAGTTGTACCTACTTTTCTCAAATGGCTGTGCAAAGAAAATGGAATTTCAAAGTCTTCATATAGCGACCAGCTTTAAAACATTTGACTATGGTTCAAAGGTATTGCCATATTCCCCTTGCACCTACAAGAAAGTTAGCAATAAGACAATTTTGACATTGTTTATCTCAACTAACATGAAAAAGTTAGAGGAATAAGAGTTGTAAGAATGGTTAGTACAAGAGTAGAGAAGGTCATGTGAGTGCAGCACATCAGATTTTTTTATATAGAGCTAGCATAATACGTATACTGTACACACCGATAGAAAACTGTTATTTTCAGTTTACATAACAGAAAAACTGGTTTTCAGCATCAGGTAAATTGTCTCAATCGATTTTACCAAAGCAAGTCATGCAAATTGCTCACTCTGCTGTGTTCTCCGCTTTAGGTTATCTTCAATCGATCACGTGGTCTGAGATTATGCCGTCCTTCAGAATAACTGCTTCTCCGTCGTTAGGTGTCCTTCTTGCTCGAGCGAGACGCGCAAACAAAGTTAATTTCCTGCACCATGATGTTGGAAGTGAACTCGAAAAGACGTTGGAAAATGAATTCAGCAAATGATGAGACGCAGATATCTCCAATCTGTATCTGTGCATTTATTACTGGAATGTGTCAAGTTGTTTTCTTTTCAACTTAAACACAGCCTTGCTGATTTTGGTTTCTGTGGCTTTCCTAGTAATTACAGCACTGATTTTATATATTTTTAAAATATGAATCTGTATATGAATTGTTTTTCCACACAACAGCCCTGTATAGGACAAGGTTATAAAGTGGTAGAATGAGCCTGAAAAATTCAGTGCCATAACTGGGATTTGAACCTCGGATCTTCCGACACGGCCACTCTAACCACTGAGCTACAATGGCCAACGTGCCGACACGACATTAAATTATGTGATTCGGTCTTCTGTATCTCTCTTGTGGATCTTTGTATTACTCTACTTTTACAGTTGCTGGCGCTATTCAGGTGACTTTTTAATTGTTGAACTAAACTTCAGGTTTCCAATTTATTGTCTTGTTTGGGTGCTAATGACCGCAGCAGATATAATGCGCCCTAAAACCCCACCACAACTATTACTACTTTTTAATATTCCCTGTACCATCCCCTGTATGGTTTCTAATATACCCTGATACGTTCTCAATTGGGGGAGGGGGATGCTTGGGTACGTTATATTACTATGTCAAATATTCCATAGCGAGATTTCACCGCAAATATATGTTTTAAGGACCCCGAACCCAAGAAATATTTTTAAAATCTGATCCGTGCATTCACATGACTTTTTCTTCTTACTTATTCTTGTATCTACTTCATGTTAATCAAAGAAACATCTGTGAAATTGTTTTATTACATACTTCCTTGTAACTAAAATCTCTTAAAAGGCTGGTCACTAACGATTTCCTATTTAAGAAAAGTATAAGTAATTGAAAATTCAAACTAATAACAAGAAATATCTTAGAAAAGGTTAGGTCCACTAAAAACAAAAACAAAACAAAAAGATATATTGACATATCTCTTACGATCTATTAGTAATGCAAAAGTTATCCAAAATGAATAACAAATCCAGAGGATATTCTCAGAATATTCAAGACATACATTTCATTTGTTCATGAAGACATCTTAAAGATATAATGTTTCAGATGTTTAAGCAGTAATTGTGATCACACATTTTATTGAAGTTATCGGAATAAAGTTACAAGCTCAAAATTATGTTTTTATTTCTTCTTTTTCTTCTACTTCTCTTGATTTTGTGCTACAGTTGCTCATTTGACTACCGAACGTTTCTCTCTTAAACTAAGAATAAATGAGCATCAAATATCTGTGCTGGCAAGAGACAGTTTTCGTACGAATGAACTCAGTTCAATGGAATTATGCCCGATTGTGTAATTTTGTGTATTATTATTATTATTATTATTATTATTATTATTATTATTATTATTATTATTATTATTATTATTATTATTATTATTATTATTATTATTATTATTATTATTATTTGAAACGTTTTAGCAGAATAATTATATAGAATCCCTAGTGAAGAAAAGCTCCGATAATTGTGCTATTCTCGGAATTTCGGCATGGGTGACCCAAAAATATAATAACTTATTTTGTATCTCTTAATTTTCAAGCCCGGTCCCGGCCCAAACATTTTTCAAATTAGACGCGAACCCGGCCTGCGGGCCGCGCCGAGCCTAGGCCCGAGCCCGTGCAGGCCTCTACTATAAAAATCAATTCTGCGGCAGATGGTCAGAAGATGAAATCTTCTAATAGACATTAGTTACGCAAATAAACAATATTTAGTTATGTGAAGCAATTCGAAATATTCGGATCAAACATCATTCTAATTACGTTATTCCTATTTGCATTTGTACGTGTAGCGGTTTGTACTTTCTCTACTACGTATGGTAAAGTAGAGGAATTATTGTATTCCACGCAAAAATTCGATGTCGAGATTTCAGCGGAAATATGTTTTGAGGCCCCCCGAATAAAAAAAAAAACATTTTTAGAAAAAGGTCCGCGCGCGCGCGCATATGTCTGCCAGTCGGTGGACAGCATAACTCAAATACGAAAAGTAGATTGGAATATTTTTCGAAAATTGTGATTTTCTTGAAAATGGCTCTAACGATTTTGATTAACATTACATATGTTTAAGATATTTTTATGACAAATGAAATATACATTTTGAATTTTCTGGCTATAGCCTATGTAGTCCTGCTCACTGTAGATGCCTTTTAAATAACTCGTAAACCATAAGAGATAGACCAAATCTTAATATACAAAAATGCAGATCTTGCTAAAGCACACAGTTTATGTCTAAATAAATTTTTGTAGACGGAACCATTTCGGAGATATTCCTTGTTATTTGTGTAAGTTTTGGAGAACTTATACTGGTCAAATGGAGCATTGTTATTCATTTTTATGGTAACCGTGCAAAGAGAATGGAATTTGAAAGCTTTAAAAGATTTGTCTGTCGCTGTATTCCCATATTCCTGTCGCACGTGCAAGAAAACGAGCAATAAAATACTGTCAGCAAGTGTTTATCTCAACTAACACGAAGAAGATAGAAGAGTAAGAGTTTATAAGAATAGTTAGTATAAGAGTAGACGAAGTCATGAGTGCAACACATCAGATTTTTTAAATTTTATTTTTAAATTAAAATTACAACCAACCTTGATAATCAGACTGAAAAATCCAATGCCACGGCCGAGATTTGAGCCACGTATCTTCGGGCCAATTAGCATGATAACATGTCGGCCTAACACTTAATTCTCCAACTAACTCACACCTCTGCGGTAAGTCACATGGCGCTTTCAAACTCATTTTTGAAATAGCATACCCTCTTGGGGATTTCCAATCTTGTTAAGTACTTTAATTCCCGGGGTTTATAGTTAACCATTATTAGGTCAACAGTAATTAGAGGAAAAGGTCCAACTAATGGCTAGGGCATAAATATGGGCTAGTTGCTGTCTAAGGGTTTATAGGTACTGCAGCCTGGTGACGGCAATGTTATAAACGTTAGACAGGGAGACAGCAAGCGACAGGGGGCGCATAGTGGCTGGCGCCCAAAGTGTTTAACTGCAGTGTTATGCAACGCGTCATTTTGCCATTTTCAGTGATTTGAAGCATTTTCCATGTATGTTGGTTTTATTGCATTAAAGAAACTATTTTTTTAACAGGATCTTGCTGCTGATATTTGAATGTTCTTTTGGCATATATTAATTACACAGTAATGCGTTTATACAGTGAGTCGCCAACACTCTAAGCGTTGTTATCCAATTGGTCTAAATATGGGCTATACATGCAAGCCCAAACAGGGATAGGGCATATTTTGAGCTTATTTTGGTACACCTGATGCACAGTGGTTGATTTATGACATCTTTTGTTCCAGGATGCCAAGAGAAACGCCAAAGTATATTGGAAAGAGTAAAAGAAAGTGCTAGAATGCAGAGGATATGGAGAAAGCTACTATAGCTGTCCGAGAAAAACGAATAGGGATCGTCCTGTCGCACCATATGACATAATGGAGCTATTTGGAAATGCGTATCTCAAAGTCCAGGCTGGACAGATTGCTGTGAATGGATTCAAAGCAACTGGAATACTTCCTTTGAACAGAAGCATTTCTCTGATACTGATTCCTTAGGTTCTGATATTGAAGAATAGAAGTCATGCAGTTCTGCGACATCAAAGAGGGATGAATTCATCCCCAAATTTATTGCCTTACTATTATGCTCGACTTCCAATCCCACTATTCAGCAGCCTCTTCATGGAACGTCAAAGCAAGTGAGTCTTTTTGAGATTGCTCTGGTTACTGGAACACCACAGCAGCAAGAATTGGAAAAATCTCCATTCAAGAAGGGTAAGTTATGTTTCAGTGACCCTGAGCCCTAATGACCAAGTTGTCGACGGGCCCTTAAACCCGACACTCACTCACTCACTCACTCACTCACTCACTCACTCACTCACTCACTCACTCACTCACTCACTCACTCACTCACTCACTCACTCACTCACTCACTCACTCACTCACTCACTCACTCAGTGACCCTGAGGGTTGTAAAGAGAAAACCAGCTTTCCAATACCAAACACACAGACAAAGAAAAAGCATTCAAAACTGAAACCACAAACTTCAGATGGTCCAGCTAAGATCATATTATAAACGATGACAGTGAGGTCAAAATATCGCAAGGAAAATATCCAGATGATGAAGAAGTTATGTTTCAGTGACCCTGAGGGATGTAAAGAGAAAACCAATTTTCCAATAGCAAACACACAGACAAAGAAAAGGCATTCAAAACTGAAACCACGAACTTCAAATGGCGCAGTTCAAGAACTTATTATGAATGGTGACAGTGACCTTAAAATACCTCGAGGAAAATATCCAAATGATGACGACGCAAGCTCTATTTTTTGCAAAAGTAAAGTCAATGCCCAATTATTGCTACTTTTATACCTGTTTTATGGCATTTCCGTGGTAGCTCATATTTGGACATTACTTTACTAAATCTTAATTTTGCAGTCCTCGCTAGTTAAACTATTTTATAAAACCTTTATTTCGCCCCGTTTATTTTAACTTCACAATTAGAAAGAAAATATGTTTTACATTTTTCTTAGGGTATATTAGGTTTGAACTGTTCAGCAACCTTGGTAGTACATTCTATAATGAAAGTGGTGGACCATATTTGGACTCTAATTCTTCTTTCACATATGACATGTGCACGCTAAAGTTGAAATGGAAGAATCAGACTGAAAAATCCAAAGCTGTAGCCGAGATTTGAACCACTTTGGTTTACTGTGCTAACCGACTAACAACATATCGGCGCGCCACTAAATTCCCCATCTGATTCATATTTCCGGAAAACCACAGTGCTTAACTATGACACCTGGGATTTAAAATTACTTAGGAGATTTTAAGTCGCCATTCAGGTGTGTAATGATAAAATGTATCTGAGAACGTCTTGTGCAGGCATGTCAAACATCACTCCCAGGGTGTGAAGAGAGGAGTCCACCCCTCCTTAACTGCAGTAGCACGCGCTAGTAGAACCGGTTTTCGCTTTGTTTTTCTCGTTCTCCGATTTGAAGGGAGGGAAAATAGGGGAATATTTTCACACTTGGCGAGTGCTGTTTGACATGCCTGGTCTTGTGGGCTACCGGAAACAATGCGAGTCGGTTGGGGAATTTTATGTCGTGACGGCATGTTGCTAACGTAGCTCAGTTATTAGAGCAGCGTCACTATAAGCCGAAGGTCCATAACCACCCGACTGTACCTTTCTTCTTCCCAACTTTAGCCTCCACACAGAATCCGTGAAGGAAGAAGCAACAAAACTGTTTGTATTTTAAAAGAGTATTTTTGAAGATTTATTTATTTTATTATTTTTGTTTTTAATGCGAGCCCCCTTTAATTTCTATAGTCATATCAAGGGCTTTCACTTTGGAAGAAACTAAATGTCCCTCTGATTGTGGGTGTTTACTGTTGATTTTTACTAACTTTCATTAGGAAGCACACTCACATGTACTCCTATATTCATACTTCCAGACTGTGGAGAGGGAGACAATTTTACAAATATTATGTTTTGACCAAATACCACAAAATTACTCTAAGGTGGTTTTCAAGTGATTATGTCTGTCCTTGAACGCCACGAGACCGTCAATTAATGAGTCTTGCAGTGTTGTCATATTGTCTTCCCGCTAGTAAGAAGAGCCTCTCTGTCTGTCTGTCTGTCTGTCTGTCTGTCTGTCTGTCTGTCTGTCTATCTGCCTCTCTCTCTCCCTCTCTCTCCGTTGTTCAGAAAGAGGCAACTGCTCACTCAACCTGGTAAACAGAATCCTGCATTCGTTTCCTCTCTTTCTGTTAAGAAAGGGACAACACTTGCATGGAATACTATGTCTACCGTGACAAGTTTGTAAGGTGTAACTATTTGGGCCTTAAGTTTATCCTTCATATCAGTAAACAGTTAGTGCTTCAAGGAGTAATAGAACACGCGTGAGTTCGTGTTCGTGAGTTCCTTGTATAGATATAGGTTGTACAATGAAGGGGGATGACTTGCACACTGCGACGTACCCAGATCTGTCATGCTACCACCCCTCAGGAGGAAGGAATGAAGAGGCCACAGAGGCGCACGGAAGTCCCTAACAGTTCCAGCCTCGGGGAACCGTTCCATCGTGGAGTATCCCACTGAGAGCGATAAAAGACCCGTCAACCAAACAGCCCGCTAGTGTCCAGGGAGTTCTCTTTTGTTTGTGCAAGCATTCACGCCATCTATCCAGCATCGCCTTATGGCACAAAAAACTAAAAGCATGCCTTAAAGACAAAAAAGAAACGGAATGGAAGGTAAATGATGGAAAAGAAATCGTGGTAGATGAGAAACCATCTCAGCATTCGCCCACCAGCCGGAGAAAACCACGAAAAACCCAAGGTCAGAGTAAGCGAACCACGGAAGAAGTTCCCAAAGGCGAGCCTCACACGTCTGGAGTCTGGATCCGCCACTGGCGCCACTGGAGGCCATGAAGTTATCGATTTTCACCCTCGTGGAGCTTGGGATGTAACAAATCCAAATTACGTAAATCAAACGGCCGGTCGTAACGGTGCTGGACAGATCAATCCACTTTACTGCTACCCTCTCGAATGTGCATGCATTCACACTCCCTATCACTTACACACTTCAAAATATCACTAATATAACACAGGCAACAAGAACTCTGCTAGAATTTCATGGATTCCTCTACTTTGTCAACTTTTTCTGGCTTCTGATTTAGTCCATAACCACTTTTATCACTATACCGCCATAGAGTTGCGCTCTGCCCAAACTACGTGCGGCTCGGTAGTTCTGGTGCAGCAGATAAATGATTTAGTAAATCGTAGGAATACCTGTAGTATTGGTAGTATTGGTGGTGGAAGAAACATACTACAAAAATACAACGAATTAAGTAACGTAATAAGAAATTCAAACATAATGATCACCAAAAACTGTGATCAGGCTTTGGCCACTGTGATCAAACTAAACATTGTACTTTTCGGTTCAAAATAACATTATTCGGGATCACTATCAGTGTCTTCGATCTGAACTTTAGTGTACTTAGAGAACCCTCGCTAATGTTCCTTAAGTAAAGCGGCCTTCAGTTTCAAGACGCTTCAAAGTTAAACATCTCCGGTTTCCAAAGGAATCTAGTAAAACGTGATCAAAAAACGGAAACAACGCGATCGACGTGAGGTAACGCCCGATAGGTATGCAACACACCTAACGTACAGGTAATGCGGATAGGTTCTTAACAGACCAATTGTACTACGAACACTACTAGGAACACTACCGTAGTCTACACTTACAATAGTGTACGGTAGCCTACGATAGTTTTGCAACACTATACCGCCATATTCGGCATTGTGTAGCTGATTTTCACTGACTCTGTCACTTAGATATCTACATAAGAGGAAGATATTGCTTCTTGAATCCAACTAGTCTTAGAAACCTTGTGTGTGTGTGCGTGTGTGTGTCCGTATGTGTACGTGTGTATGTGTGTGCGTGTGTGAATGTGTGTGCGCATATGTGTGTGACAGTGTGTATGTGTGTATGTGCGTCCGCGTGTGTGTGAGTTTGTATGTGTGCGTGTGTGTGCGTGTGTGTATGTGTGTGTGCGTGTGTGAATGTGTGTGCGCATGTGTGTGACAGTGTGTATGTGTGTATGTGCTTGTGTGTGTGTGTGTATGTATGATGAATAGCATCATACTTTAGTCAAGTACCTTCTAAGTTCCCCATATCGCTAACGACATATGGTGGGAGAGGGAAAAGAAAAAAGACTAACGTGTTGCACTCTCTTGAATTTTTCCACTCACTCTTGTACAAATTATTATTATGAACGTATATTCTTCTATCTACTTCATGTACATCGAAATAAACATTTACAGAAGCTGTTTTGTTACATATTTCCTTGTGGATACAGCGGGATTTAGGGGAAATCAGGAGACTTTAACGATGGTCAAATATTTTAAGACCTGGTCGCTATGTGATGGCTTTGAGTTTCCATTCTGTTCGCATGGCCAACACCGGGAAAGAGAAAAGTATAAATATTTTTAGAAAGCAAACAAATAACAAGCAATATTTCAGAAATGCTTACCTTCGCAAAGAACAAGAAGTATTTTAACGAAATCTAATTTTTTGCGTAGTAAGATTTGTCCACTATATCTTACGCTTTACCAGTTTGAAAAAGTTATTCAGAAAGAAGAGGACTCCCAGAAAATTCAAGATATACACTTCATTTTTCAGAAAAGTATCTCATACATAGAGTATTTTAATCGAATTCGTCAGAGCCATTTTTGAGAAAATAATTTTCGAAAGGTGCCCTATATGAAAAGTAGTTTGAGGTGGTGGGATTTTCTTGAAAATCTTCGTGTCAGCCTGAAAGATGTTGGAAATCATATAACAAGCTTGATACTTAAATGACATTTCGTTTTTGAACTATGCTGTTTACACGCAATCAGATAGGCGGACAGACACACATACATACACCTTTTTCTAAAATTGCTTTGTTTGGATTCAAGGAACCTCAGGACGCAAGAGAAAAAGTAAAAAAAGTTCGTTGTTTTCTCTAAAATTGTTCCAATTACTTTTTATTAAGAGGAGATTAGAATGCCCATCCCGCCCAGTGTTATATGTGCTAAATTCATGAGCAGCATAGGAATTCTTCATCAAATTATATATATATTCAAACCATTCGTTAGAGCAAAGAATGTAAACAACAGCAATCAAGGTCACTGACATGAAGGTAAACACCATCTGCTCAGTGTTGTCTGCAAACGCCAACAGACTGTACGGGGTATGGGAGTGGTTTGTTACCTACGATATCCCTCCTTAATGTCCAGTAACAGTTCAACTGTTATTTTCTTTCGTCCTAGCTTTAATGCCATTAAGTGTAATATTTTGGCAATTTTTGCCATTTAGCCTTCCTTTAAAATATTGTTCCTTATTTGAGACACTGGCATTTCAAAATGTGTTTCCTGAATATTTCGTAAATAGCCTGTGAAAACCTCTTTATTCTCGTGCAGTTTGTTACAGCTCGGAAACTATACAAATTAACAAACACTTGTTCATGAAATCATACAATCAATGTCAACATTTTGCATGACATTGGCCATTTCCTGTTGAATGAGTGTTTAGGTTTTCCCAGGCTGAATGTTCATGCACATTTATGCTAAATGTTTGGGAATGAACGATTCTCCTGCTTCTTTTTTCTCACGAGCTCATTTCTAACTAAAGCTGACTTACGATATACACAGGTGGATGTTAATTTTGCTTCTTACATGTAACCAAGTGTGTATGGCATACTTTTAACTTGTTTCTGTGGATATATTAATTGTGGTTAATCTAAAGTGGATATGTGAATCGCATTTTACATGAACATATGATGAATGCGTTTGATTATAAAAAGTCGTGTGACATCCGACTATATTTTCTGCATTTAAATATCACATTTAACATGTAAGGTTCATATCGCGGGTTTGACCTTGGGAGAATTGCAAATCAGTAGTTTATTAACACATTTAAATCTGTTCAGTTTTATTGCATTTGGTTTTAAATAGACACTCTCTCATTCAGTGTTCCAAATTCAAGGAAGAATTAGGGATAAACATTTCCCCCGCAGTCAGGAAATGAATCAGGTGTGCCTCAATTTGCAGGCTAGTAGGTTAGCCCCACAGAGCGCAAGCAGTCAACTCTCATCATTTGTAAGATGTAACTTCTGCAAAATCTGTACAATCACTCATTTGACTGTTTATACATAAACAAACATGCAACCCAAAATGAATTAGTAGTTTTCTGTTTGAGTAATCCAAGAGTAGTCAAAGTGATTACTTTACAGGGGGCTCTAGTGGGTACAAAAGTCAAAATTCCACAAAAATATGTAAACATAATGCTCCTAACAACTTTTAGCATTTACAAAATTTAGTCCTACTGAATGTTGAAGTTACAACAATTTTTCGTTGCTATTATACCTCAGAGGGAAACAGTAATTCCAATCGCATTAAATGCGCAAGGAGGAGGTACAAATTTTTGCAGTGTTAAACCTTGACTAGTGTTTTGACTTTTATTAAAAGCAGTTTTACTGTCGGTTTTTAAAACATCACATGACATAAAAGCTGCTCAGAGAAGAGTGAGAGGTGTGAGGAATGTAGGGGAAAACAGTGAAAATGGAGAGATTAGTAGTAGTAGTAGAACTAGAAAAAGGATTAGTGAGGGGGAAGACAGACAAATGTAGAGAGGGAGATTAAGCGAGAGGAAAGAATAAGCAACATGCTGAACAGAACTGCAGGTTTTGCTAGTCCATAGCGGAAATTTGTTTACACCAAGTGGCCCACTCCAGCCGGCATTGAGGTAACCTTTCGTGCACTAAAACGGTTGCAGAAATCAAGGGGGTAAATCCATTCAGTGGCGTACGTGAACTTTGTTCTGCTTGTAAGAAAAGCGGGCAGGATGCCAGGCTAGCGTGTGCAGCGCGTGATAATAGACAAGAATAGTCTTAGAATATTTTCCACTTCACTTAAAAGACTTTATTTTCCAGGGAATAAACTCATTCTTGTATATGCTGCTATTATCTAACATTACGGATTACAGATTGTAGATTGCCGTAGCAAAATCCATGTAAACATGAGGGCACGCAATGTTTCATTGGCATTTCTATGTTTCTTATTAATGTTATTGTGTTTTATTATTATAGCTATGTTATTACCATATTGTTATTACTTTCATTATTTTATTCTCATTAGTTTATTATTATTATTATTATTATTATTATTATTATTATTATTATTATTATTATTATTATTATTATTATTATTATTATTATTATTATTATTATTATTATTATTATTATTATTATTATTATTATCATCATCATCATCATCATCACCATCTTTAATATCCCCATTATTATTTTTATCATTTCTATTATTATATTAATACTTTATGTTAGCTTATCTTGCAGTAATATCAAATACCGTGGTCCTCTAAGTCCATTAATAATAACAATAAGAATAGTAACAACAATTATAATAATAAACAATAATAATTATAAACACACCAATAAGAATAAAATAATAATAATAAAATTAATGTTAATAATATAAACTCTATAAATAACAATACAATAATATAATGACGACAAAGAAATATAATAACTAAAAATAATAATAAAATACAATAACAATAAGAGACAAATGCCAATGAAATATGTTTGCATGTATTTTGTTAGCGCAATTTACAATCTGTAATCCATAATGTTAGACAATAGTAGCATATACAGGAATGGGTTTATTCCCTGGAAAATGAAGTTCCTGTAAGTGAAGTGGAAAATATCCTAAGACTGTTCCTCTCTATTATCACGTGCTACACATACTAGCCTGGCATTCCCCCGCTTCTCTTACAAGCAGAACAAAGTTCACGCACGCTACTGAATGGATTTACCCCCTTAATTTCTGCAACTCTTTTAATGCACGAAGGGTTATCTACTTAGTCCAATGCCGGCTGGAGTGGGCCACCTGGTATAACACAGATCACCACATGTATGGAATTTAGAATGAAAACTTGAGACTACTTGAGCTCATTTGGTTCATATTCAGGCGGAAAAGTTAGATTTTAATGACGGACATCCATTTATACTTTAGAAAAACAATCCTGCTTTAGTTTTGTTATGCATTTATTTCCAAGCGAAGTGCGTAGATGAAAATAATTTGACGGAATATTGTTAAGTCCAAGGTTGTTGGTTATGGACTCATCATTAATAACACAGTTTCCTGGAGAACTATCCCACACCTAGGCTGAGATTACATAACGCATAAAATGTGTTGCAAGAGATCGGTCATGCAACGTGGTCACCATGGCCCCCCTCTCCCTCGCACTAACTCAACACTTACGTAACTCTTGCGCAAATCTTTTATGTTACTTCCTTCTCTTACGTTGTCGATAGAGTTTATGGACTCAGTGTTTCGCCTGGAGAGATGAGGCTATCGAGACAGCAGAACGGAAACATCCCCTTCTCCGTTTGGTGCTGTCTTCCAAGTGCTGGTCATACATACCTACGGGAGAACTTGAAATGCATGTATTCAATTTGAGGCATTTTATATGAAACTAGCAGATGTTTTGAAATTCGAAGGGTAGCTTACTTTTGCAAGATTCTAAAATCAGAGTACCAAGGTTTGTCAAAATCACAAAATATATTCCTTAATAGCAAAGTTTAACGAAATCAAAAAGAACTTTCGTAATATGAACACATTATGCCACAGTCCCCTTTTAATAACTCAATAAAAAACTTTAGGAGTAATCGTTTACCACATTGAGCTGGACGTAATTAAAAATCAGCAATGTTCACAAAAAGGTGCCTCTGAAATATACATTGAGAGTTACAGGAATTAAATTTAGAGATCTGAATAGGTATGAAAACTCTATAAACATCTACTATGAGCATTTTGGGAACAATTTGTAGCCCATGTCTTTCTAAGGTGAAAGCATAATGAAAAAGATGGAGTATTTTACGAGATAGTCTCCTCCCATACATACATGCACACTTTCTCTCCTTACAACAGTAAAAGTTAGATAGTACAAAATGGTTGTAAAGTGCAAACGGTTACTTAACAGTGCAGTAAATTGTAAGCTTCAGAAAAGCCTTGAACTGTCAGAAATAAGAAAACTAGCATTGTGGTTCATCGTATCCCTTGACTGTACAATGATATGCAGTAAGGCAAATAGTTTGACATTCGACAACGAAAATAAGGTACTACATATATTTTTATTCACGCTTTGGCTTTTCCTGGCATAGTTCATGACCCAAGTTACCTTGTAAATGGTAGGTGGTTTAAAAAGTTTAAAACGCCTGGGAGTGAGACAACTCCATTACTCAGTTACTACCGACGTGGACAGAGAATGAAAGGGAGCTAGCCAGTTAAAAAGTTCTGCAAATGCTATGCACTACCTTATTCGAAACGCTGTATGTTTGTATAAATGAATACAGATGCCAAAAATCATAAATTTGTGCCTCTATTGGTCCAGCACAGTCCTCTAAACTAGTACTGGAAATGTTTGTGTCTCTGTACATTCTATCTAGAATTTGAAGTCCTAAAAGGAACCGTCCCACTTCTACGTCACATGCGTCAAGATTAAATCCGTCATGTTAGTCTTCGACTGTAAAACCTATTTGGTGTATCACAGTAAACTAAACGCACTCCTTTATTTTATACTCAGCGTTGTCCGTGGTTTAACGATTTATCCCTACAACTTAGGTTGCACTTGCCCAATAGCCTCGTGTTTCTTTGGAGACATATAAAAATATATTACTTAATACGCTTAAACAAAGAGTTAAACTCTGTGGATATCATAAACAACAAAATAAATAAATAAACAAATGAATGAATGAATAAAAACACAGAGAAGACAGTGTACTAACGCACTTTTAAACAATCACAAACACTACAGGAAAGAAAGCTAGTAAAGAAAGCTGTGTGAATGTAATATGTTGCATTTCTAGCAAATTATATCTACTGTTTGTAGAAGGAGTAGAGAGGAACATGTGAATGTGTTATGTAAAAGAACATTGTGTAAAGAAAACCATATGAATGTAATACGTTGAATTGTAAAATGGATAGCATGAAAATCTCCATGAAAAAATACATATACCTACGTGCCGAATTTCGAGCGCATAGAGAACATATACTCATTTGTACACACATACACACACACGCGCGCGCGCACACATACACACACACTAGGTGGCCCACTTCACCCGGCATCGCCGTAAGTAGCTATTCCATCGTGGGTTAAAAGACTTGGATGATATGCTAATAGTGTTCGCTCGACTTATACATTACTATATGTTTGTAGTCAATATACCTAGATGGTGTAATAGATATTCAGGAGCATCTGTAAAATATTTCAAAGGACATCGCTATAAAATTATGGTGGTTTGTGAAAAGAGAATGTTTGGAAGGAATCTAAAGGCAGTAACTATGCTAAGCTTAACAAAAAATTAAAAAAAAAAATTGAGCTTATCTGTAGTTACGTGTCACCGCATACTCAGATAATAGCCAGCAATAGTGATAACACGCTTTGTGTTATTGTAGGTACGTGGGCACAGTGCCACGTTCAACTAAAGCTAATCGAAGTGGTTTTGTGTAGGATCTTACGAACCTTCTAATCGAATCCTTTACACTATCGTAACCCATGCAATATGTATGGGTACATAATAAAGAAAAACTTCTATGCTCTTGCTCGCGCAGAATAATCTCTGAATCCCCTCAACCAATTGTAATAGTACCTAATTCTTTCACGGTTTATGGGAGGTACCTATACCTGCAGCTTAATTTGAAATATTTAATTATGCTATCTCAGTGCAATTCTGTGTGTTTATCCTTGTGATTGGCAGTTATGCCCTGTTTTCCATTATGTTATTCTTTTACTTACAAATGTTTCGGTCCCTTTAATATTGATTTAATATTTTACTGCATCTTCTTCATACATACACTTACTTAAGATTTTTACTTTTATAACTTTCAAAAGATTAATACCTAGAAACATTAAATTATTGAATAAAATATTGTTAGAGCCCAGATGTTCAGGTATTTATGATAATTAAAATAGACAAGCGAAAAAGGAAGCGATATGCACTAAAGGCATTTATGCACTTAAAAGAGTCTTGATCATAATATATTTAATAACCAATATTAGGTTCCAAATCACACAAATTATCAACTTTCAGTGTTACACTTTACCACAAGGTACTGTTATAAATGTTGTGTTGGACTCTGCAAAAATGAACTGCACATATCTAATGAAAACTATGGTTGTCTACTAGAGATAACAATGGTTGTGTAAGTAGCCTTATTTTCTTATTAGAAGTGACAGACTGACCGTGTTTAGTTGTTAAAAAATGGTAAATGAAAAAATGTTTTTTTCCTGATTTACATCCTTTTCACAAACTTTATACAATTCCATCTATTGGGAAGAGATGGACACTAACATAACTGTGAATTTGGTTATCCTATCCTACTAAATGATGATATGCCTGCTTGCACGCGACACTAGAAAACTGACCCACACTGTTCATTAAAATGTTTTCCGTTCCTGTGACCCATTTCCAAGGAGAAATAGATGTCCAAGTGTCATGTAGAATTTTGTGAATGTAAAATAAAATAATTGAAAATAGTTTAATTTGACCTAAAAAGACAAAGATCTTAAATTTATAATTTACTGAGGAAGTTGCACGTTAAGAAAACGAAATAGGCAAAATAAAAACTTGTTTTAGTTCCAGATACCTCAAAACACGATTGTATCTATACAACTTCTGATTTATTGCAACACAGTAAAAGGCATTTTAGCCAAATACGAGCTCGAATTATTACTATTTTTTTAGATTTCTTAAAATTAAAATTCTTCTCAGGATACTCAATTGTTTTTAGTAGGACATAAAGTATTTATGGTTTTAAGAACTTACAGGAAATAAATCATTCTTATAACTTAATTTTCATTGAATCTAAAACCGTTATTTTTTGATACAAAGTATATCCTCGGATATAAAGACAACGTAATATAATCGATTCCTTCGTAAGTTATATAACTTTTATTGTTTCATTTTTACTTTGTCTACTACGTGTTGTAAGTAGGGTATTGTATTTGACCCAAAAATTCCACGTCGAGATTTCACCAGAAATATATGTTTTGAGGCCCCCTAAATCCAAAAAAGCATCTTTAGAAAGAGGTCCCTGTATGTGTGTGTCTCTCTGTGTCTGTCTGTCTGTGAACAGCATAACTCAAAAACGAAAACTAAACTTGGTATTTAAGTTTAATACTTTTAAAAGATGCAACACGAATATTCGGAAGAAAATTTCTCCAGCCTGAACTACCCTTTAGATGAAAAATTTTTCGAAAGCTTTGACTTTCTCAAAAATCGCTCCAACGATTTTGATTAATGTGCCATATGTTTAAGATATTTTTATGTGCAAACAATATGTATATTTTTAATTTTTTTGGCTATAGTCTATGTAGTCCTGTTTACATTTGATGACTTTTGCATAATTGGTAAACCGTAAGAGATACAATCAATCTTACTATACAAAACATGTAGATCACATTATTATTTTCAATACTGACACTTTTTTATGTCTTGGGAGTGCAAGGAGAACGGAGTTTCAAACCCTTCATATAGCGACGTCTCTTAAAACATTTGACTATCGCTCAAAGCCTACTTTATCCTCGTTGTATCTACAAGGAATTAAATAATGTGGTAATTTTTACAAATGTTTATTTCGACTGACATGAAGAAGATGTGTGTAAGAATAGTACAAGAGTAGAAAAAGTTATGTGAGTGCAACGGATAACATTTTTTGTTATTTATGTGACTAATTACAGTAGTTACGCATTTTAACATATATAGCTGTATTCGGGGTTATGAGTAGAGTCTAATCTGGTAGTGTAAATTATAGGTTTCTAAACATTAGATTTTATTACTTTTTAATCCTAAACAAACATTCACTCCACATTCGTACTATCAGACCCCAGGGAGGATAGGGAGTGATTCAGGTTAATGAAAAATTCCCCGTCCAAGCCCGCAGTCGAACCCTGGAACGTATTGTATACTTGGTTCCAATTATTTATATTGCGTGTAAATAAAGTCTTAAGCATTTTTATTGCCACCTCTGGGATTATGCACGTATGTAGTACATA
The DNA here is from genome assembly GCA_030765045.1 of Tenodera sinensis. NCBI lineage: Eukaryota > Metazoa > Arthropoda > Insecta > Mantodea > Mantidae > Tenodera > Tenodera sinensis. The sequence goes on from CM060964.1 coordinate 307,399,477, forward strand.
GTTGCCTAGGTGAGCATTAACTGTCATATCCCCAGTAGGGTTATGGAATGTTTCTCATACTGGGAGGCCTGAAACTGAGTGCACTCAACCTTACTTCCTGTGACCAACTGAGGAGCTTTGTAATGGAAAAGTATCCGCTTCTGACCTAGAAAACGATACATACGCAGTCACAGGTTTGGGAAATGAGCAAATATTCACACTTTCCCAGAATTGTCCTCCAATCATGATGCAGTTCAACAGATAAGAAGAGTGCAAGAGACGCTTAGATGCCTTGTGGTTAATGGTACTGGGTACTGAAGTATCTAATTTCTACAAATCTTCACCAATTGATCTCAAAGTTTTATCATAAATTTGTTCAATATAAATATAATACAATATAATTTCATGGTCCTATGTATCGAACTTTCCAACAAAATAATTCCAAGAAAAAACGGGTCATATGTAAAGTGCTCGACGTATTAATCATTTGAAGATTTCAATTACGTTTTGCACATTATTTCTCGTGTACTTCTTTATAGTCAAACATTACATGTTGCTTAATATTTAAAGTTTTTTTCTCAGAAAAAAAATTAAGAATGTAACACTTAATTTTCTAAAACTCAGTCTTGTATTAAATTATTAAAATGTTACATCCAAAATTATGCTTAAAATAATGAAAGCATTCTTTAGTATTTCTGCACCTTCAAATAAAGTATGCAGAAAGTCTGAAATAAATTAGACAAATATGTATCTTGAATATTTTAAGGTGACAAACTAATAACAAAATGAGATTATGAGAAACTCACAGTTTTAAATTTGTTATACTATTTACGCACATATGTTTAAATGATCAGGAAGGCAAAACCGCAACTGGATCCTGGTGCAAGAAAGATTAATAAAGGTTATTTTATTTTAAAACTTTTTCCTAAAATTCTGTACTGTATTGTTAAGAAAGCAAGGAACTTTTCATTTATAACATGCTTAAAAACATAAACCGTAAACATTCAGACTTTCCAGAAAGTGACTTAGTAATTGACACGTTTTTCCAAGAGTTATGGACATTTCCTTGAACAAAAATACTATGTAGACTGTAAGGCATAACTAGAAAATTAAAGAATTTTTAGTAGGTATATTTATGATCGTTTTAATCAAAGGGTCATACCACGACTTATAAACAACAATTAATATAAAAATCGTTTGCTATAAGAACAAGGATCTATGAACATATGTCACAATTTTAAAAATTGTGAACTTTCTCACACATGTATTAACTGTAATTTCGTTCGAAGAGTGCAAGCATACTGAAGTGTTCTCGGAGAAAAATTAAGTAACCAGAATTGCACAGACATGGCACAAAACTGAATCAAATCATTTCTTGCCTTGCCTTGTCTTGTATGTCACGGTAGAGATTCCGGTATGTCAGCCGATGGCTTATTGTACGGCAGACCCTCGGTGGAAGGATGAGATGAAAGTACCCCTCAGGCGGCCTGAATTCATCACAGGCACAACTACTACAGTGGGTCTCTAATTTTCGATTCTAGGTAAATAACTGAAATGAACTTGTATAACGGGTTAGCCCGAGAAATAAATTTAAAACATAAGTTGCGAGGACACTTCTTAAATTAATAATGTAGAAACCGGTTGTAATGAAACATCTTATATAGCACATCTGAATTTGCAACTAGAGACTAGTGGTACTTTAATTACTTTCCCCAAAGAGAGTGTTCAATAGGCACGAATTCAAAGTATTAAAGTATCTCTTGTTATTGAGTTCTTAAGAATATGTTACATAACAAAAGCTTACGATTGTGTTTCTGGCAGATTCTGTTACTTAAGTTACTTTCGTTATTATTTTTCGCGAAGGTGAAGCAATTAGCACGGTAAACGATATGGTTGAGGACTAAATAATGAGAGAGAGACAGGAAGAGAGGGGAAGAAGAGAGAGGAAAACCTTAGTAGTTAAGATAAAATCTGATGTGTTGCACTCACATGACTTTCTCTACTCTTGTACTAACTATTCTTACAAAATTCTTATTCCTACATGTACTTCATGTTAGTCGAGATAAACATTTGCAGAAATTATCTTATTGCTGATTTTCTTGTAGGTGCAATCGGAATATGGGAATACAGGAGGTCTTGAGCGATAGTCAAATCTTTTAAAGCTGGTCGCTATATGAAAGCTTTGAAATTCCGTTCTCTTTGCACGGCCAAGAGATAAAAAAGTGAATAACGACCTTACATTTGAGAAAAGTGTAAGTATTGCAAAACTCACACGAGTAACAAGGAATATCTCTGAAATGGTTCATTCCACAAACAAATTCATTTGGATATAAATTGTGTGTTTTAACGAGATAATTTTTTGTATGGTAAGATTTGGCCTATCTATTACGGCTTACCAGTTATGCAAAAGCTATCAAATGTAAACAGGCCTACATAGGCTATAGCCAGAAAATTCAAAATGTGCATTTCATTTGCTATAAAATATCTTAAACATATGGCATTTTAATCAAAATCGTTAGAGCCATTTTTGAGAAAATGAAAATGTTTGAAAAATCTTGTGTTAAGTGTAGTTTAGGGTGGAGGAATTTTCTTCAAAATCTTCGTGTCGCATCCTTGAAAGATATTAAGCTTAAATGCTAAATTTGGTTTTTAACCGACTTTTCGTTTTTGAGTTAGCCTGTTCACACACACACACACACACACACACACACACACACACACACACACACACACACACACACACACAGAGAGAGAGAGACATACGGACCTTTTTCTAAAAATGCTTTTTTTGTATTCAGGGGGCCTCAAAACATATCTTCGTTGAAATCTCGACATCGAAATTTTGGGCGGAATACAATACTTCCTTTACTTATTATACGTAGTAGAGAAAGTAAAAATACAATCTAGGTCGGTGACAGTAATAACTTACTTTGAACGCAACTATATATTAGAAGGTATTAGGAGGATATGTCAAGTGTAAGGGCCTCCAATAACTGTAGCAAAGCACCGCACGTAGGCCCTTTGGACTTTTAAGGTAACCCCAAAGGCCGACCAGACGATGGATGGGTTCCCTAACGTTTTCTACATGATGCCGTTCTGACACCGGCTAGCCTTGCCTAAGCCACCCTCAAACTGGGGGTCGCAGGTGTAGACAAAACAGCTCCCAGAAACGAAGGGGGCCAGGCGCCAGGAAGAAGCGCAAATTCCACCGTTCTGCCGCAACAAATCAACCGCCGTCTTCTGATCCTACAAACCGAAATACATGAAAGGAAACGATGGACAGGAAATTCACTTCCACACTCGACTACCGACCCTGAGAAACTACGAAAATACCCAAGGTCAGAGTGGCCGGCCCGACAGGAATCGAACTCGGGACGTCCTGAATACGAGCCTCATATGTTACTGAGGGTACATCTTGCTCAATACGCTCGGATACAGTTTTATAGCCCTAAGTGCATTACATAGCTTCAGCCCAAAGAATCGATATCTGCAGACTTGTACCAAACTCTTGTCACCATATACGTAAATGTAATTAATCAACGCAGAACATTACCTAATAGTAAAAGTTGAAGCTTTTTCTACCCACGACCATGAATATGCTAATGCCCCTGCTCGATGAGTCATCTTGCTTGTGCCTTGAGAGAGAAACGCTGAAAACGTAGGTGTTTGTCCATTTTTTCTTTTACCTCACACTCCTTTTTATGCAAATATGTATAACAGGGTTGAATAGAATTGTTCAATTGTCAGGCCAACATTAAACTATCTCTGACTTCGTTTAAAATTAAACATGCGGAATAATTAACTTTTCAGCTGTTTGTTTTTACTTTCTCGATTACAAATAGTAAAGCAAGGGAAGCGTTATGCTCAAAAATTCGATACCGAAATCTCACCGAAAATTATTTCAAGACTTCCTGGATTCAGAAAAAGCATTTTTAGACAAAAGTGTGTGTGTGTGTGTGTGTGTGTGTGTGTGTGTGTGTGCGTGTGCGTGCGTGTGTGTGTGTGTGTGTGTGTGTGTGTGTGAACTGCAAAACTGAAAAATAAGTTGGTGTATACAAACATTATACCATTTAAGTAGATTTTCAAGAAAATACACTATCCTAGACCACCCTTTGCACGGAAATTCTTCCAAAATGTTGAATTTATTAAAAGTGGTTCCAACTATTTTGATTAAAACTCCATATGTTTAAGATATCTTCATGCCAAACGAAATGTGGGTATGTTTAATTTTCTGGGAGTGTCCTAGAAGTCATTTTGTATGACTTTTGCATAACTAGAAAACCACAATCTTATTACACAAAAATGTAGATCTTGTTAAACCACAATTTATGTGAAATATGTATTGTGCTTGTGCGTGTGTGTGTGTTTGTCCTTGTGTGTGTGCGTGTGTGCGTGTGCAGTGAACCATTTCCGAGGTATTGCTTGTTATTTGTCTGAATTTTCCAATAGGTACTTCTAATTTTCTCCGATGGGAAGTCATTATTAATTTATCTCCTGGCCATGCAAAGAGAACGGAGTTTCAAAGCTATCACATAGTAACCAGCTCTTTAAACATTTGACTATCACTTAAAGCGTACTGTTTCCACACATTCCTCTTGTACCTACAGGGAAATAAGCGATGAAATAATTTCTGTAAATGTTTATCTCGAGCAAGACGAAGAAGATATAGGAATAAGAGTTTGTAAGAATGGTTAGTACAAGAGTAGAGAAAGTCATGTGAGTGCAAAACATCAGATTTTTTAGTCTTTGAGCATATACACATGTGTACTTTGGGTTAGAATGTATTAACATTTTTCTAAAATAAATATTGTTTTCAATGAAACTACCAGAAGTTATTTGAATACCTTGAACTTAATAAAAAGAAAATACTTAAGTGCGAGAAACTTTGTTCGATGTTTTTATATGCACTGAAATGCGTATCCTCTAAAAGTATAACTTTGCTTAATTTAAATGCCCAGATAGAAATATGGCATAGAATATGAAAACCAAGAGTTCAAAGATCAAAGAAAATGCAAATAACATATTGCACTTGATATGGGTGTTAATCATAATTTAGTCCCTTGAATGCAAGAATAAATACGAGAAAAGCGTTGCTGTAAGACAATAGTGCTGTAATTGAAGACATTGGTGGTTATTTATTATTTTCTCTGCACTGTTGGTTTTGTGGCGATGGACCGCAGTACCATTCTGAAACGTTTTTCACCACTTCTGCTTTAACTAGCGCATAGCATGCGGGTTTGAAACAATTAACTAGAATACAACCTCGCTTAATTGCTTCTAAACAGCTGTTCAGTTTTACATGCAACAGTACCGTTGTATGTCACACAAACTCTCTGTTTAATGTGTGCTGCAAAAGAATCATACATTGCCTAGCTTTAACACACGATGCACTTCAAGCTCTTCCTATCATTTCCTGAGACACCAGAAGACAGTTCTTAGTTTTGATGTGACAATGGCTGACTAATAAGCTAACTATAATCTGTTTGAAATTAGAACGGTCCTCTTGTAAGCATATGGAATTGTATAATTCACCTTTATCCACTTCCTTTGATAAATACATACACAAACTTTATGAGAAGCGTACAGGAGGTTGAGGCGACATTAAACATATTTAAACAGTAAGTCGTTACATGACGGCCTTCGTATTACCTATATATTTCTTTCATTAGCTCATATGAAACAAGAAAATTCATCACTGTGTAGTGTATTGTCTGACATCGAAATATTAAAAGAAAACACGGAATAATTGTCATTAAGATTGCATTATTTTGATCGCCTGCACTTTTTAAAACACGAAAAATAAAAAAATAGTTTGTTATGTACGTAAGTGGTTGTTTGGTAGGAGGAATTTCTGAAAATATGCGCCTGCCATCGTTAGAAAGCATGGTGGTTATCCTACATTGTGTCTTTGAGTTAGGTTGTACACACAAAGTTATAGCATTTCCGAGAACTAATAAATGTGATTAAAATCGGTACAAAGTTAAGGGTAGTTTATAAGAACAGTCGCCTAAAAAGGTACGATTTTCAGAATAAGATACAACAAAATCTGATATGTTGAAGTCATATGACTTTGTCTACTCATTCTTGTACAAACTATTCTTACAAATGATTATTCTAACTTACTTCACACTACTGGAGATAGACATATGTAGAAATTATTTTATTACGTATTTCCCTTGCAGGAATCCACTAGGTTTAAAGCTTGACAATGCAGTAGGATCAGTGCAAGAAAGTGTTGAGATGTTGACGCTACTGCCTCAAATAAGAGATTGGTTCCCAAATGGAGAATCACTCATATTTACACACATTGGGGCAAGAAGCTTTTCTGAGAAAGTGGAACATCCCTTTGTTGCCGTGGGCGAGAAATTCACCAGATATGAAGCCCATTGAAAACGCCTGGGAGCTAGTGAAGAAAGAAGTGACAAAGGAAATGATTACTATAAAAACAAGGCTTATTGAAAAGATCATAGCACTCTGGGATCATCATCCACCATGTACTAGAGACACTTCAAGCATGTAATAAGTAGCATGCCAAGGCGAATTAAAGCACCTGGCTAAGGTGCCTTGACAAATTGTTGTACGTTTTGCTTCCTAACCCTATATTACATTGAAAAATCAAGGTGCGTGTAATAATATGGCCGGACACTGTATATTACTGCCTGTTTTCAGTATTTTAAGTGTCATTTTGCCAGTCTATTTGAATAAAAATAAATAATGCCTTAGCTTCCGGCTCTAAACGTGTAGGTAATGTGCATTATGATTGAACTACGTTATGTTCATCGATATGTGATTATAATTTTCGAAATTCCATGGTTCTGCTGAAGCTTAATAGCAATTTCAGCTCACCATTATTACAAGTGTACATAACTTTACATTGATTACCTCCTATCTTCTGCTAATAAACAAAACATACAAAAGAATTCCGTCAACAATTCCCCCCCCCCCCCCAAAATAACAACAAATTTACCATACAAAATTGAAACAATCCACAAACTACAATCTTTGAGTTGCCCCTGGTGCAAGTATAGATAAACACTAATAGCAATTTCACTTTAATTGTTTTTAGTTGAGTGTATGAATAAATAAATAAATCCATGTAAAATCCATACATGTTATTCAGTTTTTGTAGCCTTTTACTACCCCGATTTGCAATAGCAGTTTTGTTTTATTGCTCTTTAAAAAAATTATAATAAATGGTTTACAAGGTTAAAATGTTCTTCTACGGCACATAACTTCAGTGTTGCAAATATTATCAAATTAATAGTGCTACATATATCATATTCTAGCACACATATATTTTGCGGCCCGCTAGCTCAGCTGTCTAGAACATTATGCTTTAACCTTTTTATGAATGTTATCAATTTATTAAAAAGATGTCTCTTAAAGTTGAAGTACAAAGATATCGCTGGAGATGGATGTCCAATCTACTAACAAAATGTCTGAGCAATTTTTAATACAAATTTATTTTAAAATTGGGCATTATATCTTGTCATGTTTATAAAGGTAATAACATTGTTTAACTCTTGTTTATTTTTACTTTTATACATGAATTACATTAGATATTGTGCCAATGCTTATTACACAACTTACACTACCAACGGAGGTGACCACCACTGCTAATAACATGCCCCAGCAATTTTTATAACAAATTTGTTTTAAAATTGGGTATTATATCTTGTCATTTTATAAAGGTAACACGTAACATTGTTTAACTATTCCTTTTTTACTTTCTCTACTGGTAAGTAGGGGAAGTATTCCACCCAAAAATTCAATGTCGAGATTTCACTGGAAGTATATGTTTTGAGACTCCCTGAATCCCCCCCCCCCAAAAAAAAGCATTTTTAGAAAAAGGTCCGTGTGTCTGTCTGTGTCAGTCTGTGTCTGTCAGTCTGTGGACAGCATAACTCCAAAAGGAAAAGTCGGTTAGAAACCAAAGTTGGTATTTAAGTTTAATGTCTTTCAAGGATGCAACACGAAGATTTTGAAGAAAATAGCCCCACTCTAAACTACCCTTTACATGGAAAATTTTTAAAAAATGTTGATTTTCTTGAAAATGGCTCTAACGATTTTGATTAAAATGTCATATGTTTGAGATATTTTTATGACAAATGAAATGTATATCTTGAATTTTCTGGATATAGCTCCTGTAGTCGTATTTACTCTGGAAGACTTTTGTATAGCTGGTAAACCAGCTGGAGATAGACCAAATCATACTATGCAAAAAATAGATCTTGCTAAAATACACTATTTAATTCCCAATGAATTTTCTTGTAGGGTTAACCATTTCGGAGAAATTCCTTGTTATGTGTTTGAGTTTCGGAAAACTTAAAACTTTCGTGAAATGCATCATCGTTGTTCATTTTTTTATATGGTAAGTGTGCAAAGAGAACAGTATCTCAAAGCTTTAAAAGGTTTGACTATCGCTTAAAGCCTTCTGTATTCTAACTTCCCCCTTGCACCTACAAGGAAATAAGCAATAAGATAATTTGTACAAATGCTTATCTTAACTAACACGAAGAAGATATAGGAATAAGAATTGGTATAAATAGTTTGTACAAGAGTAGAGAAAGTCATGTGAGTGCAACACATCAGATTTTTACTTTTTACTTGAATCACATTATACCTATGGGTCAGTACTTTACTTGAAATTTCATATTTTCTCAAAAAGATCAACAATGAAAAGTTTAAAATAATTACCCAATTCAGTAGTAGAAACAGTGATTGACAATATCTATTAAGTGCATGCCTGTAATCAAACAAATTAAAAGACAGAATCCAAAAGATTACAGAAGGTGGGCATAAGGTATTCCCCCTCCCCCCGCTCTCCCTAGGTAATGCCAGTGCTAATGCTGAAATATTCAAATTCAACATTCCATACGTATTAAAGTTTCTAATATTATAGACTTAAATACAATTGGTTAAGGCGATTATTAAGTTTTTATGAATTTGCCATTTTCAACATAAGGTCATAATTATTATGTGTATCCTTTTGCTTTTGCTAATCTTTTCCTAAATAAATCAGAAAAAAATATAGTGCCATTTATGCTTGAAATAGTTCTTATCTGTGTATCTGTATGGTAGAGAAGGGCTATGATGGTTATATTGAGATGGAGAACGTATCTTTGCGGGAACCTCTCCCAACTGCAAAGACTTACGTGAGACTATAATATGAAATATTTGCCCATAAAATATAGGAATACCATGCTAATAGAATGTTCAGTTCCACCATCTAAGTCTACGGAACATGCAGTGTAAAATTTCGTTAATATCTACTATTACTGATTTAAAATTATGATGGTTGAGGTATACAGTAAAGTGCACACTATAAGAGTGATGAGTGACTTAGATACAAAATTGGTATTTAGATAGAGTGTGCATGTTTCTGTTAATCCTTTAAAAAATACTGGGGGATCTAGGCCATTTGATATAACAGTACTTTATACGCAAATTGGAACCAACACTTTCTTTTGTAGGAATCTCAGTGTCACGTCAACAAACCACACTATCTTGTCACTATCGCGGAGGCGATTGCCAACCTAATGGGAAGAGTGAAATCCGCTAGAGTGGTGAAGTTTTTGCTTCTTCTCACTCCTCAGGCTTGTTCGCCTACTATTTACATCGCAATTTCTTACCTATATATTCCCTATTCTTTGAAATTAAATGCTCTTTGGCGTTTAGGTTCACAGATCGTCTATGGCAGGGCCTCTCAGAGTGCGTGCACTGGTGCATTACACAGTGCAAGATGCAAAGTGTGAGTACAAAAATTTGACCTCGTGTAAAACTCCATTTGCTCTTACCTTACGTTTCTCTCACTCTCCCTCTTTTTCACTTTCACTGCTGTTTCTTCCTTACTATGTAATGTTAACGTGCGGTGCGCAGCGTTAAACTGGTTAATTTGGTTTTTAATACCAAATTTGGACTTTTGTTTTAATGATCTACAAAGACTGGTACAAAGCTCATTCATGGACAAGGAATGCTTTCCAGCGAGATACAGCAACCTCTTTAATTGTTCCTCTCTAGAATTCACCATATGTTTCTACGTGTACTCTATTATATCTTACACAAATGATTTTCTTACCTACATAATTATTGTACCACAGATGAGGTATTTGCCTCTATCGTCACAACTTTCAAACAAATAAAGTTCTCACTCTCATTTAAGTGGACTTTCGGCATTCTTTGCTTTCTTTCAAGGAGGTTGCTCCATTTTTAGGCAGTTGTATTGCAGCTATGCATTTCACTGATGAACGAGCCACGTATCAATACATGCTTCCTCGACACTTCGCTCCTTCGCTCTGCAGCGCGCGAGTTGAGCCGAACTTAACCGAGTTGCCCGATGCATGGTGCAAGGAATCTCTGCACCTTGGATTGCACCCGCTGCGATTTTAACCTTCGAGGGTTCCTGGTCTACGGCTACGTTCTGTTGTGTTCCCGCAGTTACGGCTGTAGGATGCTTCACTCCTCTATTATAAAAAGCGTCTCTCAGCTACGCTTTACGGCATAGGGCCTTCAATCCCTAGGCTACACTTTGCGGCTTAGGACCCTAAATCAGTTGTAAATCGTGTAAGACTGGTGGTCCTTTCAGTCACATATTTACAGCTCTGCAGTTGTGCATGGCAAACAACAAGAGGGAACAAGCGCCACCTGCAGGGAAACTCTGTAAGTATTTTCATTTGATAGACAATATTTTGTACTACAAGCCTTAGTTCGTCAGGGTGTCTCCCGGTAACGAACGTAATGAAATACTATCAAATTTGTCCCTTTGATAACGAAAGTAATGAATTTAGAACTGTTGGCGATAATGGTAAGGAAAATCTCCCCTCTGTCATCCGGTATGTCACAAACATTGGCGCGCCATAATCACGGATGACTTATCTATATCTATGCTAGATTCGTTTGCATCGTGCGTATGGCGTATGAATTGCCAACATTAAGAATCCCCATCACTGTTGTGTTCCTTTCAGGAGCACTATTTGTTGTCCTTTCTACTTTCACTGCTACGTTTAGTAATGTAGAGGAAGCATTCTATACCATCCAAAAATTCAATGTCGAGATTTCACCGGAAATATATATTTTGAGGCTCCTTGAATAAAAAATGCATTTTTATAAAAAGGTCCGTGTGTGTGTGTATGTGTGTGTGTGTGTGTGTGTGTGTGTGTGTGTGTGTGTGTCTGTGTGTCCATCTGTCAGTCAGTGGACAGTATAACTCAAAAATGAAAAGTAGATTAAAAACCAAAGTTGGTGTTTAAGTTTAGTATCTTTTAAGGATGCGATAAGAAGATTTTGAAGAAAATTGCTCCATCTTAAACTACCTTTTAAATGGAAAAAATTTTGGAAAATTTTGATTTTCTTGAAAATGGCTCTAACGATTTTGATTAAAATGACATGTTCTAGATATTTTGATGACAAATGAAATGTATATTTTTTTAATCTTCTGGTTATAGCCTATGCAGTCCTGTTTACTCTGGATGACTTTTGAATAACTCGTAAACTGAAGGAGACAGACAAAATCTTACTGTACAAAAAATGTAGATCTCACTAAAACACACAATTTATGTCTTTACAAATGTTTTTATAGAGTGAACCATTTTGGAGATATTCGTTGTTATTTGTGTCAGTTTCGGAAGACTCAAAACTTTGATGAAATGGAATATCATTGTTCATTTTTTTTTTTTTTATATTTTAGGTGTGCAAACAGAACCGTATTTGAAGGGTTTAAAAGAGTTGACTATCGCTCCATATTCCCATATTCCCGTTGCACGTGCAAGAAAATGAGCAATAAGATAGTTTCTGGAAATGTTTATCTCAACTAACACGAAGAATATAGAAGAATAAGAGTTTGTAAGAATGGTTAGCACAAGAGTAGAGAATGTCATGCAAGTGCAACACATCAGATTTTTATAATATAGATTTGTTCCAACAACATTCTCTTAAACTGCACTGAACTCGGTTTAAGTTAAGGAGTCTCTATGTTGTCTGAAGAAGGCAATATTAGTGACGCAGAAATGCAAATGCAAATTATTTTAACCCAAATTTGCAATAGAAGACGATTTAAAGTGTTTAGAATCTGTCCAAACCAGTTGCACGTATGAAATGATCGAGACTACTAGAGATTTGTACAATGATGGCACCAGAAATTATTATCGATGAGACAATTGAGCATAAAACCATCAGACCTTTATGCAACTAATTCCTGAGCACTAAGTGCTCTTTGGAGTGGAACTGGGAAGTTGATTACGATAGAAACTTGCTTATGTCTAAAGAGTGCTTTACAGTGAGCCACTATATCTGCTGAACGTACATTAAAATCGATTGCAACATCATGCAATGGTTCTGACCCTTCAAAATCCCTCTCCAGCGATGTCTATGTAGGTACCTCAACTTTAAGACACACCCTTTTAATAAACTGATAACAGCACTTCGCTTTATTGTTGCAAATGTTCATTAAATTAATAGATCTACATATTCCATATTCTTGACTACATAGGTATATTTGGCGGCCTATTAGCTCACTTGGTTACAGCATCATGCTCAACCTTTTTACTTTCTCTACTACGTATAGTAAGTAGAGGAAGTATTATATAATAATAATAATAATAATAATAATAATAATAATAATAATAATAATAATAATAATAATAATAATAATAATAATAATAATAATAATAATAATAATAATAATAATAATAATAATAATAATAATAATAATATAATATATAAATATTATTATTATTATTATTATTATTATTATTATTATTATTATTATTATTATTATTATTATTATTATTATTATTATTATTATTATTATTATTATTATTATTATTATTATTATTATTATTATTATTATTATTATTATTATTATTATTATTATTATTATTATTATTATTATTATTATTAATTATCATTATTATTATGTTATACTTATTATATTCCACCACCCAAAAAGTCTATGTCGAGGTTTCACCGGAAATATATGTTTTGAGGCCCCCTGAATTAAAAAAAGCATTTTTCGAAAAAGGTCCCGGTATGTGTGTCAGTCTGTGAATATAACTCAAAAACGAAAAGTCCGTTGAAAACCAAAGTTGAATTTAAGTTTAATGTCTTTTACGGATGCGACGCGAGGATTTTGAGGAAAATCTCTACACCCTAAACTACCTTTTACATGGAAATTTTTATTTTTTAGAAAATGGCCCTAACGATTTTGATTAAAATGTCATATATTTGAGATATTTTTATGAACAATGAAATGTATACCTTGAATTTTCTGGCTATAGCCCATGTAGTCGTATTTATTCTGGATGACTTTTGCATAACTGGTAAACCGTAAGAGATAGACAAATTTTATTGTACAAAAAATGTAGTTCTTGCTAAACCACACAATTTGTGTTTGAATAATTTTTTTTGTAGAGTGAACCATGTATTTTGTAAACATATATTTTGTTTGTGCGCCATTTTGTCGTGGTCAATAGCGTAACTATTTACCGGAAAGAGTGACGCACCCTTGCACCGTGGCCTAAAGCAACAAACGAAGTGGCCAGTCTTCGTATAACGATAAATAATGTGACATAGACACGAGGTGCAGTGAGATTTTCTTTGGCGCTTTTTGTACAGTGACACTCCGTTAAATACCCCCATTAAGAAGACTCTGCCGTTAATTGCGGTTTTTTTTTAAATCGGTTCATTTAAATTTCATAGGTGGTTTTACACATAACATGTTTAAATATCCTTTACAGTTATTTTTGAAAACTAAAACTTGAGTGTTTTGCTTTGTGCTTTTTATAACAAACCAGTAATTACAAGTAATATTAGATGTATACTCATATGCAGAACCCAGGTGATATCTATGGTTCCCTCATCCTCTGCCCCCAAAAGTAACTATAGCTATCATAATTTTAGCCTTAAAAGTTATACAGTATAATTTATTACTACTATTCTTATCATTATAATTAGTATTGTTATTTTTATCCCTTTAATTGGCACCATTGCAACATATAAAGTTTCTTAAGTTTTAAGATACTTTATTGGCTCTTTTTTTTTTTTTAAATTCTTGTTATGCTAACTTAAATAAATGACATTCAAGTATCTGCAGCTGTCTTACATTGTAAAAATATTTAATTTTTCCAATAAAACTATAGTGTTTTTTTTTTTTTTTTTTTTTTTTTTTGTTTTTTGTTTTGAGAAAAGCTTTGAAGGGCTGGCCAGTCCATTCTGCATGGCCTTAACCCTCACGGCTGCTCGAAGGTGCCTCTGAAAGGCATGTGAAAACTGGTTCAGGAATTTGAGGAACAACGGTACATGTAGCAAAATGACCTGCCAATTAAAGGGTTATACTGTATTCTCTACAACACAATAACTATCCAAGTTAAAACTGAAATGTACTTTTTATTGCGAAAATACAGAAGCCGCAGATATGTTTGCGTTATCTGTTTATTTATTGCGATCTTGCTGTTTTCCTTTGCTTTCCCTTTGTTTCACGCTTACCTTCCATTGTAAAGTATTTGTTGTGTTTCAAAAATTAATTTTATGGAGTTAGGATGCTGTAAAATTAAAATATAGCTAAGTACATTTCTTAGTTCTCATTAAAACGAAGAAGAAAAACAAATATGGAAAATAAATCGAACTAAATAGTCAAATAGACTGATACACAAATCCTCGTGGTTTTGAGGATTTTATACACCACAGTTTAGCAACTACATCTTTACATTATTTCTTTTTTAATCAGACGTTTATATTTATCGTATCAATGACGAATTAAAGTACGAAATGAATGCACTTTCCGGACGTTTAAAGCGCTAGAGGTGCGCAATATTCATCCCAAGAAGGACAATGAGATGGAATGATATGAGAAATGCAGGTGACCTAACCTGGATTCGAAGCCAGTCTCAACGTTTTCGGAATAACCTTAAACCTTTTAAGTGTTCGAAGCGACACTGGTTCCCACAGTAACCGGAAAAGGACAACAGGATGTATCAAACATTAACCTCCCACCCCCCCTCCCCCTCCTCTGCCTCAATTTATTTCTCATGTTGGATTGTGAAGGAATAAAATGGTTGAAATTATACTTTTAAAAAAATCTCACGTGTAACATTTCCATTACTTGCTCTACCGTCTACGTTTTATTAGTAGAAATACAAACTATTCCTACGAAAGCTTATTTCTCTATTTTTTTTTTTTTTTAAATTTAGATAAACCTTTGTAGAAATATCTGCACTACAGTTTTCTTACAAATACAAACGGAACAGCGACAGTCAAACGTTTAGGAACTGGGCGCTCTAGGCTGGCCTTAAAATTCCATACTCCTTCCACATAATCGCAATTGAATATCGAGAGCACTTTATACAAAAGTAGTAAACAATTTGAACCGCTAATAACGAATATGTCAAAAATGGCTTATGCCACAAAAATTATTTGTCATAAATTGTGTTTTGTACAGTCGGTCGCTTAAGATTTACCAGTTATACCAAATTCCTTCCAAAGTCATTGGTTGTTTCGGTTGATTGGATACCGCTGCTCCTCCTATATGTACCTTTGCGCATGGCATCAGGCAGAAACACGTTTGGATTTGTTAACAAATTGGCAAACGAAAAATAGGAAGTACGGCGCTAGTTCTCGCACCGCCCCTCTCTCTCTATCAGGAACCAATACAAATACAGGCACGATACAACAGATAGCCTATATATGTGTTCGACAGACGATAACATATACCACTGAGACTATTAGCTCGGTTTAACTGCATACTGCAAATACCGATCAGTGTAAACTACTCTGCGATACGAAATGGGACTTAGAAATGTTCTGCTCTCAGAGTGCGCTCAATCATTTTTTCCATGGCTGTACAATTTAAGTTTAACCGGTATTATTTTTCTTCACTTTCAGTGTCTGATAATAAGATTTGTTGAGGTAATTTTCTCTTGTTTGTCCCAGGCTGTGCACTAAAGCTTCTTGGACTTAAGTAACTTGGAATAGAAGGATTTTGAAATAGATCTGATGTAATCTTTAATGGGCAGGATTCCAAACTCTTGATGCAGATTAATTTGTTGCGACTCGAAGTAATTTATTCTGGATAACTTGAAGTTTGTGAATATGTGTTTCATTAGCTGAGCCCCAAATGGGAGATTCGCATGTGAGGAGAGGTCGAACCAGAGATTTATAAAGAAGTATGGAACAGCCACAACCAATTTTGGAGCCTCTGTTTATTAGAGGATATAACTTCGTACTTCTGAAATTAGCAAGTCTCACGATGCGTTCTAAATGGGCGTACTATCTTAACAGGTGTATGTGAAAGTAGCCATGACAGTTGTTCATTAGGACCAAATCTGGTGTGCTGGAAACAGTTTATACATTAAACAATATGTGCTTGAAAGAAAAGTGATTTGCCTATGAATGCCAATTCACAGACCATTCCTACATCGTTAACATACGTTTGAAAACGGCAGATTGAAAAAATAGAATGGTGTGATATGGGTAGGTCCAAACAGTATTTATATGAGGAAATCTAGAATTTGAGATAATTTTTGTTATTTACGTTCGCTGGGTGGAGGAATTGTGCTTGTGCGTCCTTGAGGGGACATGACCTAATGTGAAGGATGGCTAATTAATGTCCTGGAGCTTGAGCCCTGCTGCTACTGCTGACAAAATCCCAAATGAAGAAAGCAGGTTAACAAAGGACAGTAACGGTCGGTCGCTACGCCACAAGCAGCGTGACCGAATTCCAACCTCGCAGACCTGTGGGAGTATACGCGCTCCTCTCACACAATGTGGCTGATATCAGTAACTCAAGTGTTTCTGAGAACGACCGCTCCGCATTAGTACACTAGTACTAGCCGAAATACCCGGCGGTGCCCTTGGTTTAACCATTTATCCCTATTTTAAAAAATTGTACTTAATATGCTTAAACAAAGAATTAAACTCATAGGATACCATAAAGAACAAAAGAATAAACGAAATAACTAAATGAAAACTTGGAGAAGACTATGCAAACGCACTGTAAAACAATCACAAATACAACAGCAAGAAAAGTGAGTAGAGAAAGTCGT
The DNA here is from genome assembly GCA_030765045.1 of Tenodera sinensis. Lineage (NCBI taxonomy): Eukaryota > Metazoa > Arthropoda > Insecta > Mantodea > Mantidae > Tenodera > Tenodera sinensis. The sequence goes on from CM060964.1 coordinate 307,416,492, forward strand.
GTGAATGTAACATGTATTTCTATTTCAAACATATAGCAAATTGCATGAATTGTTTGTAGAAGAGGGAGTAGAGAAGGCACATGTGAATGTGTTGTGTAAAAGAAAAGCACACACACAGACACACACAGATACACATACACACACGCGCACACACACACGCACACACACACGCACACACACACACGCACACACACACACACACACACACACACACGCACACAGCGTGCTATTCTTTAAGAGGCCCAAGTAGAGCTGTAAAACTACCGTAGGCTACCATAGACTGTCATAAATACCCCTAAGAGTATACTACGGTAGTTTTCCTAGTAGAACTGGGGCCCTAATGACCAAGTTGTCGACGGGCCCTTAAACCCGACACTCACTCACTCACTCACTCACTCACTCACTCCTTGTGGAACGGCTCATTTAAGAACCTACCCGCATCACCTGTACGTTAGGTGTGTTGCATACCTATCGGGCGTTACCTCATATCGATCGCGTTGTTTACCATTTTGGATCATGTTTTACTAGATTCCTCTAGAAATCGGAAGCGTTGAATTTTGAAGCTTCTCGAAACTGAGAGGGGGCCACTTAGCCCACGGAACATTAGTGTATTTAAAACATTTGCGAGCTCTTTTAAATATACTACAGTTCAGATCGAAGACAGTGATAGTGATCACACGTAATGTTATTTTGAACTGAAAAGTGCAATTTTTATTTTTATCACAGTGACCAAAGTCATGATCACAGTTTTTGGTGATCATTATGTTTGAATTTCTCATTAAATTTCTTAATTTGTTGTATTTTGTATTATGTTTCTTTCCCTGCCAATGCTACCAATACTACTAGTAATTCTACCATTTACTGCATCGTTTATCTACTGAACCCTGCTTTTGGTAGAGCTCAACTCAATATCACATTCCTTATAGCCAGTTTTCGTGAGAGGAACACAGTAGATAGATAGTAGATCTATTTATAACATCATCGTGAGCTGCTATGTCAAATATCTTCCCTTTCCCCTCCAGAGAACGGAACACCCCTCAGACGATTTCTCGTCAGTGGCCCATGTAAAGACCTTCAGAATCACACTTTCTACCTGCTCATAATCTAATCTACGGTTAGTTTCGTGACAAACACTTTCGAGTGGTCAATTTCTAGCTCTTCGCCACGTTTGTATACGACTGCCTTGCTTATTATTTCAATTTTTTGCTAGCAAAGCCTGCTACTCCACTCGCGTTATTCTCTCTTCTTGTCTCTCGGTACGATGGCTCAGTTGGTTAGACGCTGGCCCAAACGGTGGTTTTTAAGTGTGCTTAAAATCGACGGCCCCATGTCAGTAGAAGAAAGAAGTGGACGAAATTACCGCACACCACGACGCTGTGACGACTGGTGATCGACAGTGTCGTTAAACCAAAATATTTGAATATTTCTCTTGCCGTGTGTACCTGTTGGTGTAACGAGTAATATGCTCATGTGAAGCCAAAACTGCACTTCGAAGACGTCAATAAAAATTATATAAAACTTGTGACTTAATATTTTTCGTCAAGTTTCGATTTGGAATAAAGAAGTGAGACATACGTGTAAAATGGCTACTGAAGCCAAACATAACATTTTGCTCCTCTAGCAAGTTACAAGTTACAAAGAATGTAATTGAGAAACTGTTTTGACCTACTAAAGCTCACCTCTTTTATTGCACGAGTTGTGTATTTTGCTCAAGTCAAGAAATTAACAAACACAACAGAAAATTACTTTCCGATTCCTTTCTGGTATTTTATGTCCAATGTATTTTTTCACCGGTTTTGTCATTTATTTTGGTTACTATAGCACTCTAAAGGTATTTACGTGAAGAAATGAATGGAGTCAGGCCACTGACCCCCGCCAACCCCATCCTGCACTCCTCCATGGCCTTGGCAATGGGTGGAGGATGCAGCGGCCGGGCGATAAGGGTTCCCTGTGTATAGCGGAGACACCCTATGCATTACTATAAGATATTAATGGCGATGTGTACTGCCGTGTCTACCAACGTAGTCAGGAAACCTCTATAGGTGGGTATATGTTATAATTCTGAAAGACTTGATACCGGAAATAGTTAAATGTGAAGCGCACAGAAAGCTCGCCTACAGCTCGTTATTAAACTTTCTCACCGCGTGAAAAGTGGCGGGGGGAGGAACGCGTATTGATTTGTTTACATACATATTGACTCAAAACTTGAGCCCCCTCGATTGTAAGACCCGCCAAGTTTTGCGTGCACATTTCAGAAACAAAGATATGTGTATGGGGTTGTTAGACACGTTAATTTGAGACAGGCTGTAATTCCTATAGAAACAGTCCTTTGTTACTGTACATACAGATAGTTGGCTAAAGACAAGTTTTACTTTTCACTTGTTTCCGAAGAAACGAACAGGGACTCAGACATTGATCTTCACTCATTAGTAACTTTAACCCTTCTACCTGCTTTCTTCTTACTAGTAAAACAAGATCTTTGGTTACAAAAGCAGCAACTACATTGAAAGTGAGTTCCTCTTGTACCTGTGCGGTAACATGACTTCACGAAAAAGTTTCACAATAGCTTTTAAGCCAGATGTTTTGAAATTCGCTGAAAAAATGGTGTTGAGCAGCGGTTGACTGTATTCAGTACAACCAAACATGATTCATTACTGGAGAAATCACAGAGATAACGCTAAAGCCGTGAAAAAACAAACTCGATCTTTTCGTGGCCCTAAGTGGATGATGCAGCGATGGAGTGGGTGAAAGAGAAGAGAAGAGAGTGCTGTGTAGTGACCTGTGAAATGATGCAAATGAAAGAGCACGAACTAGCAAAGCAGCATGCAAGTAACAACAATGTAAATGTAAACCCCGCGCGACAGCCCACGAAGGGCCAAGGCCTACCGCCCAGCCGCTGCGTCCCCCACCTCTGCCCACTACAGGCGTCATTGGTGAGGTGCAGTACTGGAGGGTGGGACGTGGTCAGCGCCCCCAGCCCTCCCGGCCAGTTATGCAGTCTTCTCGACCTGGGGCCGCTACTTCTCCATCAAGTAGCTCCTCAATTTGTCCCCCCGGGACCTAACGAGGCTGAGTGCACCCCGTGCCAGACCTCCCAGAGGGGATAAAATCCCCATGCTGGTACCGGGGATCGAACCCGGGTCCTCCGCGCCACAGGCAAGCGCGCTGCCAGCTGCGCTACGGAGGCGGCCAAGTAACAACAATAGTTAGTGTTTAATAAAACACAGGTATTAAATTTATAGTCCAGTAATATACTTCTTATTTTCATTTCCTGAAATACCTGTTTGTAAGACCCTCAAATTTTTCCGGCTATAATATCATTTCAAAACGGGGGTTTTGTTTTCGAATAAATACGGTGTTTAAGTACATTTTATCTCATTTACTACTGAATTTTATGAAAATAACCTCCAAAAAGTGGTTATAGGAATAATATTACTCAAATTGCTTGCATTATATGCACAAGGAAGAGACACACCTTTGTGTGACATTAAATTTTTCAGGTATATTTTACTTTTTATAACACAATTACAAGGTTTCTTACTATGTGTACAACTATATTACCTACAAAGGGCTTTTACTGTAGGTCTCTCAACATGCATGTTGCATAACGAGAGACAGGATGAGAGAAACTGTGAAGAAAGTGAGAGAAGTGTGAGAGAATGAGAGAGGTTCGCAGAGAGAGTGTGTTTGGAATTAAATCAATAACGTAGCCTCTGCTAGGGGTTTAATACACAAACTTATGCCTGTTTCCATGAGCAACCAGTAAACAATAAACCAAAATCCTAAGTGTAATAGTGCGTCATTATAATGCGTCCATAAGCACAACCATCAATTGGTATAATTTCTTAAATATTATTAAACAACCAAACTAATTTAGTATATTCATACTTCCTTCCGTAAGGCTTTTTAAAAAGCTCAGCAATAAGTGCTTTTCAGTTTGTATCGGATTGTAATTTGTCTCTCCGATGGGGGAAGGAGTTGGGATACAGAAATTTGCTAATTGTAACGTACATTATATTAAGAGTAATGTATACTGAAATTGTTAATTGCTATAAATTAGTTGAACATTTTGCAATAGATAGTCGCAATAGCTGTATGTAGGTCTCACTGCGCGAGGTGCCCCCCTTCGTAGTATAATCTAAATCCAACTTAAGTTGTTGAAACGACTTTAAAGGGCTAAAAGCACAAAAAGATTGCCACTGCAGTAATGTAAAAGCGTAAACCCGTGGCACAACAGCCCATCCGGGACAAGGCCTGTCGCTCGACCGCTGCGTCCCCCACTTCTGCCCACCGCAGGCGTCAAGAGTGGGGTGCAGTACTGGAGGCGGGACGTGGTCAGCGCTCCGGTTCCCCCGACCACTTATGTGGTCTTCTCGACCAAGGTCGTTACTTTTCATTCAAGTATGTCCTTAGTTGGCCCCTCAGGGACCTAATGAGGCTGGGTGCACCCCGGACCAGGTCTTTCAGTGGGAGGAAATCTCTACACTGGTACCGGGAATCAAACCCGGGACCCCTGCTTGGATTTTTAAATGTAAAAATCATAATAAATTTCAAGAAACCGCAGTTATTCGAAACTTTGAAATTCCACAGAAATTTTAGGCATTACTATTATGATGATGATGATGACGAGTATTATTGTTATTATTATTATTATAACTATTATTATAACTATTATTATAACTATTATTATTTATTATTATTATTATTATTATTATTATTATTATTATTATTATTATTATTATTATTATTATTATTATTATTATTATTATTATTATTATTATTATTATTATTATTATTATTATTATTATTATTATTATTATTATTATTATTATTATTATTATTATTATTATTATTATTATTATTATTATTATTATTATTATTATTATTATTATTATTATTATTATTATTATTATTATTATTATTATTATTATTATTATTATTATTATTATTATTATTATTATTATTATTATTATTATTATTATTATTATTATTATTATTATTATTATTATTATTATTATTATTATTATTATTATTATTATTATTATTATTATTATTATTATTATTATTATTATAATTTTGAGAATTTTACTGTGTGATAGACCCATATTTTACAAAAGTAAACAAACTACTGCAAATAGAATTTGCTGCTTAAATCCCTAAATCACCAAAGTCAGAATATTCTGTAGCAACATAACTTTCTTGTATACCTTAATAGTCCGTTGCGCTTTCAGTTGCATTGAGAACAGAACAAAGATGGCTGCCTATAAGACGCTGTGCATGTATCTTTAGACGTGAAGAGATGACTCTTGAAGTTAGTGTGCACGGTGGTAAAAGTATTGGCGGGTGGTGAAGAAATTCCCAGTGAAAAGCAATTCGCTGTGATTGTTTAACGATCCAGTCGTGGCGCCAGGACTTGCAAATTGGTGTGCGGATGGGGTAGTTTTGGATCGGGCACAGCGGAGGGTGAAGGACTTTAGTATACTATTAGATGTCACAGAAACAAAACATCTTCAGTTATTTTGTACTGCATCAGCAACCGACCTTTGGTATCATGTATATTATTGCCCAAAAGTTATCTCGGATGACTGACGAAAATAGATCATAATATAAGTGTATAGTCCATTTTATAATTGTGCTGACATACCAAAGTATTCACAGCAGTAAAGCATAGCCAATTCCTATCATGTGATAGGAATATACTAAATGGAATTGGTGAAGCAACGGTCGTATGGCCCTATCCTTCATTGGCTGGAGTGGAGTTCGTTTTTTATTTTTTATTTTTTTTTTTATTTTTTTTTTAAGTGTTTAACGCCCGCTTTTACTACTACGGCACTGCAGGCGGTGACACTGATGATACATAGAATGAAGATGGAGCACCGGTGGAATGAGATGACGGGGGAAACTGGAGAACCCGGAGGAAACCCGCCCCAGCGCCGCTTCGTCCATCGCGAATGCCATATGGCGGTGCGTTGAACAAAGGCGCTCAAGGTTAAGCTACCCTACATCACTCACGCGAGCAAACATGTAACAACAATTAGTGCGGCATTACAAAGAGGTTTTCTAGATTATTCATCAATTTTCTAGCTACCGGAAATTTGAGAAAAAAGGGCATTTTCGAGAAAGATCTGGCTACTCCATCGCCGGTATGAAAGCTTGTGGAGTGTGAGAACAGGCAGTTTTTAGTCAGTTTTAGTTTTAGTGTGTGTGCGCGTGCGTGCGCGCGCATGTGTGCGTGTCAGCTGCATGTGTATGGTCGTCGTCAGAAAACAGCCGCGTTGAAAGCAAATTGCCAAAGCAGTTAAAGAGTGTTGAGTAATCGTAACGTCAGAGTTAGTTTTTGTGAGACAAAGAGAGAACTAGAAGACAGAAAATTGTACGTTAAGATTACGAGAAGAAAACAGTTGTGAGTTGTAATAATATTACGAAGGACTTAAGACTGTGTTAACTTTAGTTAACACAACTGTGTTGTTGTGTATTCAGCTAGAAGAAAATAAAGTGAGAAAAAAATAACTCGACCGTCAAATTGTCATTTTGTCTCAATATCTATCTTCTCCACAGAATAACTTCTCCAAATGGAGTAAATCACGTGACAGTAGCTAGTTTTGGTTTGTTGCTGTGAACACCTTAGTTGCAATATCAGTTTATTGTAATTTCTGCTTTTCGGGTTAATAAGCTTGCATTTGACCAAACTCTCTAAACTGAAGTGAATACAAGACATATATTGGGAGGACCATTATCAGTTAGGATTAACCGTCCTAAATGTTCGCGAAACGAACTGCATTGTATAGCCATAAATCAGAAAGCAAAGCCTATGGTCCGCCTAAGGAAAACGTATCAGTTATACGTACCGATTTTAACACTGGAAGTTTCTGCACTTCTGTGTTCCTCAATGTGTTACAGTCTGTTTAGTGCAGTTACTTAAAAAATGTGCACTACCCACAACTAATAACTGTCATAAATCCATCTCCACTCTTCAGAAAAGGCAAACCTTTATCCCTGTCCTTGAAGACCAATAGCAACCCTGACTTTAAGGAAGTGGCAGAAAACAGATTTTGGAGGTATTTCACCGTTGTATATGTTTAGTCTTATCTAATGAGGGCGTTAGGATAACTGAAATGAAATTAATTACATCGAATGTTTCAAAAAGAACTGAAGTTATCTACGACAGCAGTATTGGGCTTAGAATGGACTTTGCAGATAGTAGAAACGTAGAAACATTGTGAGACAGTCTTAACATCTTGTCAATCTTAGCACTACTTGGCAAAGCCATGAGGCGTAGCGGAAAGAATGTGAAACTGCCGAGTTGTTTACGTGAGCTTATCGCACAAACACAGCGAGACAGTGTATGTGCAATCATATCTTCAGTAAAGCAACGTCTCATATATCGGCAGACGCGAGAGATCATCTATTTGTGTTTTATCAACTTACTGTTATTTCGCTATTGTAATAAACAAGATAAGAAGCGATCTCAGCGCTCGACAGCCAAGGTCAATACGCCTCGTCGCTTTGCCAAGTAAAACTCGCTCTCCACAATGAACCGTAGCGTAGTGGTAGCGCGCTTGCCTCTGGCGCGGAGGACCCGCGTTCGATCCCGGTACCGCCATGGAATTTTTCCCCTCTGGGGGTCTAGTGCGGGGTGCACCCTGCCTTATTAGGTTCCTGAGAGACAAGTTGGGGAGCTACTTGATTGAAAAGTGTCGGCCTCTGGTCGAGGAGACCGCATAACCGGCCGGGAGGGGTCGGGGCACTGACCACGTCCCACCTCCAGTACTGCACCCCACTCATGACGCCTGTGGTGGGCAGAGGTGGGGGATGCAGCAGTCGGGCGGTAGGCCTTGGCACGAATGGGCTGTTGTGTCACAGGGTCACGTTTTAAGCTCTCTACAATAGCTGCTTGGTGTACTGTCCACATGCCGAAAATTTTAACTTTAACGACCTAGTGGTCATAGAAACCTTTAGCGGCATAATAAAGAAACCCAGTTAGCGGGGTCCAGGATTACGCATAAAATATGCGATTACTTTACAAGAATGTTATTATATCAATGTTTTCTTTTAAATGTAAAGTAGTTTTAAGCATTGAGTAGTCAGTATCACATGTTCGTTCACGAGGAAAACACTGCTTACATAGCACCATGTTAATGCAATACTTTTCTTTTTTTGAACGAGCGCTCAGAACAAGCACTGCTATCTACATCTGCATCTCGTATTGCTACGGTCAATGCTTCTTAGAAGGCGCTGGTATGGCTCATAGCATAGGGTTTAGACGACCATAAGTATGTCAACAAATTACTGACTATGCCTTTTTATGTTTAGGTATACAGTACCTATATTACATGTATTGGTTTTATTTAATATAACTTAGAGAGCTTTTTACTAAGTTATTGCATGCACAAGCGCTTTAGCGGACTTGATACATGAAGACCTGTTCTTTCTCAACAACAATTTATCTAGCTTGTAATCGACACTTAATGCAGGAATGATTGCAGTTATTATTGTCGTTTTGAACAAATCTATGAAACTGCTCAAGAACCTGGTAAACTAAATGCTTTCTTTTGATTTTTCTTTTCTTTTCATTGTATTCTCACTAGGCGAACTGTACAAGAAAAAAAATATTTCTCATAGCATTAATCCTTAAAAGATTCATTACAATGTAATTATATAATTATTTTATATTTATTTAGGTATTTAACACCGAGTGAAATGGCTCCGAGGTAGCGTGACAGGCTCGCATTCCGGAGGTGGTGGGTTCGATTCCCGTGGCCGACCTTCCTGACCTATGGGGTTTCCCCGGGTCGCTAGGCGAATGCTGCGAGGGATAATTACCCCCCCCCCCCCACGAATTTCCTGTTCCACCATTTCACCTCACTTCTCATTTCACTTCACCTTTCATCTGCTTGGTTGTTTCATGGTTCTAAGTGTCGGCGAGAGTTTCGACATGCATGGCAGGTGCTTGCTCCCTATAAGCCCTCGTCCTCCGGATCGGGGGAGGTCTCCGAAACCCGGGCCCCAGGGAACCTAAAGCCCGCAGGAGGAGAGGAGCTGGAGAACGAACTGCCACCAGGGATCCTGTCCTCTGCTGTCATCCCTGCGACCACCCTCCGTATCTTCTCATCTCATCCATCCCTTCCGGGGGCGACCTGTAAGGGCATGGGCACAAAAGATCTACTGTTCGAGGTGCTAAGTCCCCCTTTGCACCTTCTCTGTCATATGTATCTAGGTATTTAATAGTTAACAGTTGTTTCCATTCCGAGGGATCAAGGATTCCGAGGTTCACCCACTGGCATCCCCCATGTGACAACCTTCAACCGTCCATTGGGAACAAACAATTCTTATTCAAACCTGGAGTTCCCCGTGATGAAATACAGTGCCGTCATTTTATGAGGGCACAAACAGTTTATATGTATAGCCCGCTGTACCTACTGCAACGATCCGGATATTTTTTCGCTGCGCTAATAGCGGCGAATGACTCGTTCAAGGTTAACTATATCAGCTATGTTTCATTCGCTACTTTGTATTTTTGCATTGCGCATTTTAAAGGTTAAAGTTTATTCAATACATTTGTGTTGCTTGTATGTGATTTGCAGTGTTACAGTTTTATTATTAGCTCATTGAAATGTCTGTAGACAAATCTACGTGTGAACAACACATTTTTATGTACGATACGTGTGTAAAGACCGAATCGTGTGCACAGGTGTGTACACAATTTTAACAGAAATTTCCTGACTATGGAGTTCCGGGTAGAGATACTGTGAGACGTCTGGTCAATAAGTTTCCAATAACGGGATCGTTTAAGGTTAAACCTAAGAAGCGAAAACATGTTCTAATGTAGGAAAAATAAATTTGAGGAAATTGGTGTATCATTCGAATGCTCTCCTAAAAAGTCTCGAAGCCATGTTGCACATAAAATGGGTGTTTTAAAAACTTCTTTTTACTCAGCTAATAAACATTGAACATTGAAAACTCTATAGAGTGACTAAAGTTCATGGATTACAACCTCGTGACCACGAAAAGCGAGTCAGTTTCAGCAAATAGATTTTATAAAATATCTTTGACGATACTGTTCACCCGCATTTAATTTTTTTTTTTTTTTTTTTCACATGAGGCTTGGTTTTACTTAATGCCAAACTTTTCCTTCACCTTCCTCTCAAGTTTGCATGTCATGTGACTAATTTGAACCAATATGCGAGAAGTAGTGCCATGTAGTAATAAATTGTGCTTCTCTATGTAACTTATGACTCAACACTTTCTCTATTTCTTTTGTTTTCTCCTAAAGTGGGGTTATTGCCATACTCTGTTCGCCGTTTAAATTTTTTCTTATTCCACATTTACGTATTCTCTCTCTCTTTTTTTTTTTTTTTTTTTTTTTTTTTTTTTTCATTTTTGGAAAACATGACCTCTGATTAGAAAACGAGAGCTACTTCGAATATCCGCAAAGCCTGCCGAGTAAAAAAATAACCAATCAGAATCATTCCCATTACGTTAAGTGCATTCTAATAGACCTAGTTTAGTGGCATTTCTTATTTGACATAACGCAGAGCAATGGGTATTGGTGTACAGAGAATTCCCATTTAATTCATGAAGTTCCATTGCATAATGTCAAAATCGTTTTATGGTGTGCTGTAAGAGCAAAAGGGATTATAGGTCCTATATTTTTGAGAAATAAAGTAAATTTCGATAGGTACCGCTGATACTGCTTCGGCCATATGTTAACCAGGGCTTCTACATGAGTGTAAAGAAACATATCCAATACAATTATTGTCGATAAAGAACCGCTTCGTCAAAAAAAATATATGTAAAGTATTTGCAGCCATCTAACTTCTTGAAGAATGGATATAAATGGTTTATTATTCCGTTAACTGTCACATTGTATGAACAATACTGTAATATATTTCTACCTTAATGTTAACGTGACCTTGCCAAATCTCTCTTAGAAATTAAACTTTGCATGTTAAAAGGTCGTGTAAAGTTAATTTATAAGCCTAAAGATATATATATATATATATATTTCAAATCTAAAATGTTGGTAGTTAAAGGAGAGAACACTAATATTCCTAACAAGATTCTGCCCCAGGCCAAACTGTTGCCCTCCGATCTTCGGATCTTACTGTGTGCAACTTCTGTTTGTGGAGAACCCTAAAAATAAAGTGCATAAGAACTATACGTAGAGTAACTTAAAATAATATAAAAATAGAAATTATGCACACTGTTCTAGAACTTCTGCGTGTGAATGGAAATATCATCCGAAGAAGTGAGGAATGTCTTCACGCAGATGGACACCATTTTCAAGCGACTTATTACTAGGTTAGTACTCGTTGTAGTGCGTGTTACTAGCACTCGTGAATAAGTAACGCGGGGTTACGGATTGGAAAACCCGCAATGTATAATACACATTGTGTGGAGCACGCACACGCGCGATCCCCGGTCTCGCCATAAATCGACCGCACTGTAGAACAGGTTGGGGGAGTTGATTTTGCAAGCGGCATCTGGAAAACCGCATATCCACCTAGGGGGCCAAGAGGGGAACTACACGTTTCTCTTTAGCTCTTCCTAAGATATGATTCTCAAACATTTTATTTAGAAAATAATGTGCTAAAATTCCTTTACACAAACGCCGAATCAAAATTTAGAAAGAATGAACCAAATTTGAAGTATTCAGTTTACATTTCGAGTTTGAAACTATATATTTACCTACTCGTATTAGCTGAAGTGACGTTAATTTGTATTGCATACTGATGTTAATGTGTGCTGTGCCTGAAGGGAGATCCGACCCTCTTATGCTAGGTCGTGGGTGGCAACCACGACTCGCCCAAGGCTATATTAGGCAAGGTGATACCGCGGTGTTTGCCATTGTCTTCAACAGTGTGGGTATGAACTTACATTATAGAAAACCAACAGTTAAACAAAATGCAATAATACTTGGGAATGGAAATTTATGAAGGAAATGTTTCAAGGCTAAGCTTAGGGGATTTACCTCCCCGATATTTTCCAGTTATGAGGACTGAGGAAAACTGGCCAAAATCTTCAGTCACGGAGGACAGAATATGAATCGCAGACGAAGTCTGTTCACGAGTCTGTGCCTTAGCCTCGGCTACCCTTGTCGTTCTCTATAGAATATACGCCTAATACGGAATAAACTTTAACTTTTAGTGTAAATCGCTAACATAAACAGGACATAAAGATGAACTATACAAAATGCCCATTATGTGGCAAAGTGTATTGAAAAATGAATGAAATGGGTGAAACGATTTTCAAATGAGGTTGGAGATCACAGAGCTTGAAACATGCATTACACTGGAGAACAGTGACTTTGGTGCCTTACAACTTTGACCTATTTCTGAGTATATTTGTGTCTCTGATTCCAAAAATGCTTTCAGTGTTACCGCATCAGCTCTAGTTTATGTGATACAGCTTATTCACACTGTATACCAATCTAACCATATTGGTCCATATGTGCGACTTTCTCACTTGCATGCAATTAAACGCATGCAATCAACTTGGATGGATAAAGCATTTTGTTTTCATGAAGCAACTGCATCTATCTAACCACCACTATTTATTTATACAGTGGATGCATTAGGCTCATTAATTTTCTTCCATCAGGTCGCTGAATCTTCGTTTCTATGATTTCCTCCGCTGCAATGATATATTCGTGCTGAATGCTCCAAATTAGTCCACCGTCATATGCAGGCACGAGCATCCACGATACCGTTCTTCCATTGTACTTATTTCCTGATGAAAACGCTCATCCTGTTCCCCGCTTACAACTCCAAGACAATCTAGAAAATGGTCTTAATGACTGTGAAAGTAGTGTAATTTGATGCTTATGTTAAACAAAGTGCACAAAAAGCTGTGGATATATTCTCTGCTGGTTCATCCCAGTTAGGAACCTTATAGCTTCTAGGGAAATTCTTCACTATCTACAGAACGGCGACCACACAGCTGCCTCAGTATAATTAATTGAGTATTGAAATTTTCGGTCATTTTTGAGTTGGAGAATTTATGGTCCCGAAAATATCTCTGCTTCTATTTTCTCCATTCTCAACAGAGGAAATTTTGAACATAAGTAATCAAAACATCCTCCGTCGGACCATCTTTATTCACGGCCTTGACTAACTGCTTCATCAAGTCAAGTTTGATATGCAGTGGTGGCAATACGATCTTGTTCCTGTCAACCTAATGTTCTGTGGTGGTGTTTTTTTCTTCCTCTCTCCACAATCATGCTTTCCCTAACAGGACACTGTCTTCTCACCCAGTGTTAATCTTTAGCTCTTAAGCCACGTAGGGGTCAATCCACGTCAAATCGAACACCCGTAAAACACGACTTTTTCGTAGGAGGTTCAAATTTTTTTTATGAATAATAGGCATCAAATAAGGAGACCCGTATTTTTTTATTCCGTATTTTTAAATTACTTGCTTAGTTATGGCTATTAGAAATTAAGCAATTTCTGCGCGCACCGTGATATAAAATCACTTGTTACTCTAAGGCCATATAGAGTTGAGAGCTGGAGTTTGGCGCACTGGAAAGGTTAAATATAACACTTTTAGCAACTTTCGATCAATCATTATTACACATAAATTTTGGACTGTTTTTTTTATGGTATATTTTGTAAAACCAAAAATAGAATTTAAATCGATGTGTTAAAAATGTAAAAAAAAAAAAAAAATAATAATAATACACACGTATTCCCTGACATTTTATCTATAAAATAAGGTGTTCAAAACTATGGAGCTTGCATTAGTGCATTTGCTACATTTTTTTTTTTTTTTTTTTTCTGGAGGCCTGCAAGCGCACACGGACGAGTAACAAGCCAAGTGACTGCAGACAGCATGCGAATTGCCGCGTCAGCTATGCTAGTCATAACTTCTTACTAAGGCAGTACAGTCCATACAGAAAAATGTCTCCACAATCTTTCTGATACTCCTGTGGTATCTGATGCGTGCTATTGAACTTTTGAATTTTTTTGAAAAAATCTTCTGATGTAAGCAGTTCTTTGCTTTTACCTTCTTCCTTCATGTACGTCCATACATTTGAAATAATTTCTCTACTCTGACTGTGTAATGTTTTGGTCCCTAATTTAGAACGTACAGGTAGCATAATTGATTTACCCTATGATCAATGTCTCACAAATTCACTATATTCACTCTTTATCGCAAAGATCTATGTCTTCAACTGCACGCTTTAGCAAGACTGTCTCAGATCATGCAGACATCACTACCTTCTCCCTCCCTCCCCATGTGCATGGTTTCATTCGCACAATTATATAACATGAGCTGATGAAACAGACAAAAGCTATGGATTCGCCAACAGTTTAAAATGCATATTTTAAAAACATTTTGAAGATACTAATAGTGTACATATAATAGTGTCAGCTAGAAGTGTTCTCCTTACTGTACTGTTGTAAAGTTCATAGAACCTCAAGCAGTTGACAGTCGCCGTAATGGAAGGTGGCAATTGTGTGAGGTTACGGTAGCCGTCACCGCTGCACTGATTTGCAAGTAAGTTAATTACAACTGAACTATTACAGACTCCATTCTGATTTTTTCTGAGAATATTGAATAAACTTCATTGTATTTTCAGTTTTTTTCCAGATTTTTAAATGGTTGAGTTTATGTTATTATCTAACTTTAAAACTTTAATCGTATAAAATATAATACTAATAATAATTAATAAAATTTTCTAATAAATACCTCACAAAATACTGAAATTTATCTTTAATTTGAGCCAAAGATCAAGTAATTTTCTTCATTACAATCGGAGGTATGACTGATCGAAGAGCGCGCGATTTTTGGGACATTTCAAAAATTAATATCTGCCAAAATAAATTTTTTTATATAAAACGAAGAAACACGGGTCAAATATATTTTGTTCTAAAACACTAAAAAAAAAATTTCAAGAAAATCTGAGAGATCAAGGTCATTTTTTGCCATATTTTGTTCGATTTGACGTGGAATGACTCATAGACATCTTGTTATCCTACGAGAAATTACACCATCTTGAAATAGACACAGATAATCCATTGGTGATTGCGGTATGAGATCTTCTCTGTGACTATTGTAGCTTGATTTTCATGCACAGTAATTGGGTGACCAAGTGGGATTGACTATACATGTCCTCACTATACAAGAGAGCACATTTTAGGCAGCGTCTGGAGCTATCACTTGATATATATTTTCATCCACTCACAATAGTCTTTCAATATTGGTGTAAAACAGAAATTGGTTTTCTGTTGAGAAGAATGGCAAGAAATCAGTTTCTCTTTTGCGATAAACTGTGAATATTGTTTTTGGCAGCAGATATTGTTTCTCTGCCAGCCTGGAAGGCAGCAATTTCGATGACTTCTTTGGAAGACTAAGATCTCCAATGAGGTCGTTAAATTTCGCTTGATACAACTGATGAAAATCCTGCAAAAACAGTCATTTTGCCCAGCATAGCTTTCAGCTGATTCACCTCTTCTTCTGATGACTCTAAATTCTAGAAGACTGTAAATATTGGAACAGGTACCTGCTCTGAATGTGCAATGGGGCTTCTTGCGGAGTTTAGACCGGGACACATCCACCTACTCCGGTTGTTGCTATTGATACCCTTTACATTCACTGAACAGAAGTTAACATTCGTCGCTGTGGTTTAGTTCTCGCTACATCATTGATTCCCCAAGTTTCCAGCACTTCCGTTTTCCATTTGTCCATTGTCGCAGATCCTCTGTGTATATTTTATGCAAAATGTGAGGTCCCCAATCCTTATCTTGGTTCCCGGTTTTAGGTTAAAATAGCCAAATAAGCTCTTTTTACAGTCAGTTATGGGTTTTCTTTGGTGGATGAATGCGCACTTACCACAGAGAAACAAAATATATCAGGATAATTCATACGATTTCTTCTTGATAAAGCCATATCATGTTTATGACGCCTACGAAGCCATTTCAATGGCTATAAAAGGTTAAAATAACTGTCAGAGTAGTTAAACTAAGAATATGTACATGCAAATAACAATATGAATAGTGTGGATGAAATCAATTAGTACTTGCAGTCAATTTACAAATGGTATAAAAAGAAAGTAGGTAGTCATAAGAGCAATTTGTGCAATACCCAAACAAACGAATAACATAAGCATGGGAATCGAGGAAGGGGGGCAAGGTGGGACAAGGGGGGGGGGGCATAGGCCCCCTCTGGAAGTTGGTCAACTTAATGTGCAATCAATTACTGACTATTAAACTACTATTTTAATTTTAATGTAAAGATCAATTTTTATTTAGCACAAATTATATGGTTATATGCAACAAATATAAACTTTGACAGTAAAATAATGAATTAATATTATCTGATTCAAATTTCAAACATGTGGCCCCCCTGGAAAAATGTCTGCCGACGCTCATGTATATAAGCTAAAACCTGATGTATCCTCCTCGTCCTTCTTCTTCTTCTTCTTCTTCTTCTTCTTCTTCTTCTTCTTCTTCTTCTTCTTCTTCTTCTTCTTCTTCTTCTTCTTCTCCTCCTTTTCCTCCACCTCCTCCTCCTCCTCCTTCTTCTTCTTCTTCTTCTTCTTCTTCTTCTTCTTCTTCTTCTCCTTTTCCTCCACCTCCTCCTCCTCCTCCTTCTTCTTCTTCTTCTTCTTCTTCTTCTTCTTCTTCTTCTTCTTCTTCTTCTTCTTCTTCTCCACCTGCTCCTCCTCCTCCTCCTCCTCCTTCTTCTTCTTCTTCTTCTTCTTCTTCTTCTTCTTCTTCTTCTTCTTCTTCTTCTTCTTCTAAACGTTGCAAGGCTGGTTCACAATAACCCAACAACGGAAAGACAATGAGACTCAGAACGAAAGCAACAATTTGGTTTACAACACATTCAGAACGAGAACGGGTTTCCACATTGTTGACCAATGGCAAAGTGAGAAATTGATTTTTGGATATCATTTGTTTGAAATGACCAATTATGTTTGTTAGTCTGCTTTGAATACTCCCAACAAGTGTGCCAACGTCAAACTTTTCTAAATGAGAATCCATTATTTCCAATAGGGAAAGCGCCGTACCTATATTACAAGCTTTTTAGTCATTTGTTGTTCTCTGCTGTTGTCTGTTTTCCAATGTACAATGAATCTGCGGGATACCTGGCGCACATTTATATGAATTCCTTCCGTTTTAATTTTATCAGCTTGCGACTAAAGGCAGCTGTTTTATGTCACGACCGCCTTAAATAATTTTTAGACTGAAGAATATAAAATGGAAGCGAAGAAGTTGAAAACTAAGCTACACTTTCCCGTAGGGGTGCCCATCACCCCTCCAAAGGCTTTGGCGTATCCCCCCCCCCCCCCCGATAAACAATCATCTACCTCCCCAGTTTTTCTGAGAGCTCAATATCAGCTATTTGGTTCTTTTTCATGTCGCTGGAAAGCGTTGCAAAGGGGCTGTCTTGCACGTACTCTACCTAACTGCTGTTGTGATACCGATACACAATGAAACCTTGAACAAAAACATGGGAAGAAATATAAGGACAGAGCAGAAGAATTCTCCTAACAATGAAGACTTGATGATTATTATAATAAAATATTTGATGTATTTGATAGGTACTTCAATATATCCTATTGCATCTGTCTAAATAGACCAATATAGTAAGTGTAATAATCGTATACATTCTGGACATCTACAAACCTACCAATATAGTTATAGTTCTTTTATATTTTTCCAACAATTACCTTCTGATACGCCATACAATATAATTCTACTTCAAATTATTTTTTTGTACAGTGCATGTAAATTAACAAACTTAAAGATACAGATTGAGTTAACGAATATAGTAGGTATATAATATTGTATTAAATAACCCCTAGCGCAGCAGCCCTTCGCGGGTCCAGGCATACCGCCCGGCCACTGCGTCCCCCACCCCTGCCCACTACAGGCGTCATGAGTAGGGTGTACTACTGGAGGATGGAACGTGGTCAACGTCCCGAGCCCTCCCGGCCGGTTAGTGCGATTTTCGCGACCTGGGGTCGCTACTTCTTTATCAAATAGCTCCTCAGTTGGCCTAACAAGGCTGAGTGCACCCCGTGCCAAAACTCCCAGCGGAGGAAAAATCCCCATCCCGACGCCGGGGATCGAACCCGGCTGCTCCAGAGGCAGGTGCGGTATCACTGGGCTACGGAGGCGGTCATGTTGTACCATACTCAATTAGGATTATAAAACCTTATATTACTTGCGTTAAGTTACTTCAATATTTTCGTATTACCTAAGTTTGAATTTACCCCAAAAATGTTCCTGATGGTCCAATTTGCGCATTAATCCTTCCCCCGGCCCTGTTTTTCGACCGGGATCCGGTAAAGCTTCCCGTTAATTGTGAACTTTCACGTTGTGGTACGTGTATTTTAACTTAACCACTCTCGTTCGGGTTATAGCGAACTGCTTAAGGCTCGACTTACTGTTTAATGCATTTTCTTTAGCTGTTAATTCCAAGTACAAGGTAGTGTGCTTAACATAATATGAAGTAGGAATGCACACAAAGACACCAACTGTTGCAGACGAAGCTTACAGTTCTGACTGGCGCATTGCGCGTTAGTGCCCCGGCGAGCGAACCAGCGATCGAGGAGAAGGGTTCAACGTCCGCTATTTCTTCTCCCCTCCCTGTTAGACCGTCCCGCCAAACGCGCTTCCACGTGGGTTCTCTATATTGTGGGGGAGGATTTTAATTGGATTGCTGGTTTCGATTCCCGTCCAGCTCACGGGCGCGGGACGTTTCGTACGGGAATTCACTTTAATGAATCCACGTTTCTAGGATTTCCACGAAAAATCGGGATAAGAGATTTCAATTGCAGATATATGCTTCCTCTAAATGTGGTTTTGGATCATCCTGAATGCGGCGCACTTCTCTTAAATTTACAGTGTGTAGTTTCATCACTAAAGAGCACACATATATGAAGATGCTTCTGACAACACACGAAATGCCAGAGCAACATATATCTGTAGGATATATTCGCTTTTTAAACTGAATGACAAGTGATGTACAGATAAGCCGTATAATGCACAAATTAAATACCTATGTAGCTAATTTAAGAAACAATTACTCATCTAAAATTTCAAAATGTAAACTGAAGACCCGGCGCAACAGCCCATCCGGGCCAAGGCCTACCGCTCGATCGCTGCGTCCCCCATCTCTGCACACCACAGGCGTCATGAGTGAGGTGCAGTACTGGAGGCGGGACGTGGTCAGTGCCCCGGTCCCTCCCGACCGGTTATGCGGTCTTCTCGAACAGGATCCCCAACTTTTCAATCAAATAGCTCCTCAATTGGCCCCTTAGGGACCTAACGAGGCTGAGTGCACCCCGGGCCAGGTCTCCCAGCGCTAAGAAGACGACAATTTCAAAGTGTACTGTTTCAAATATAGAACAATTTAGAGCAGGAATGCCAATTTGTGACCCGCGGTTTCATTTTCCTACTTTCTCCCTCCAGCACCGTGTGTTGCGGGTGGTCGGACTTAACGGCGAGTGCTAAGAGAATAGAAACTCCTTGGAGGGTAGGCAAACCAAAGAACAAATCAGAGGGATGAGTAAACCCCGAGTCCTGTCTATTAGCAACACTAATACAACGAACGAACACAATACAATATTTCGGAAATAATGTTATAAAAATTTCACCTCGTTCAACTCCCAGCTCTTTTCAAGTTTAAAGTCTTCTCCTCTCCCTCGCTCTCTGTCTCTCTTGCTCATTTTCTCCACTCTACCACTCTCTTCTCCGCCGTCCTCTTTTTTATTTTATTTTTTTATTAACGGGCATGACATGTATGTATTGTTTTCAAAATCCATATTACAAAGAGAAAATGCGTGTGTATGTGTGTGTGTGTGTGAGAGAGAGAGAGAGAGAGAGCGAGAGCGAGAGACGGTAATCTCGGAAAACACTAAACCGACTTTGATGAATTATTTCATCACTGTAAAGCACTGTTCTTCCTGACGGACATACACAATAAGATACCTAATTTCAATTTCTGATTTCTGAACAATTGAAGTTGTTTACCAATCCTGTGCTTTGGAATAAAACAAAAGAACATACCTGTAAAATTTGACTTTATGCTGCAAATGCTATGCAGCGGAAGTGAAAATTGGTGTAAAAGTAAGATGAAACTTGATGATAGTTCACTTCAAGCAGTTTACATAAATGGTTGCGACTTAGAAACTGAGAAATCAATACACAGCAAAACCAGACAAGTCGGATCTGCTTATAATAGTTCGACTTGTACGCAATATGTATGCCAAAACCTTTAATAAAACCTAAGTAAGAAAATGTTGCTGAATTTCCTTTGTACGTCGCACTGAAGTTCATTACCGGCGTGTTAATTTCATAAAGAGAGAACATTGGGTCCAAAGTAACGTCAGAAATTAGACATCCATAATTAACCATTGGAAAGATTCTTTTTCTGAGTGGTTACAGACTATGTGCTATTTCCAACACGGTGGTCTGAGAGTAGGCTTCTTCTTCTTTTTTTTTTTTTTTTTTTTCTTTCTCTGTTTACCAGTGGCGCATGCTGGGATTGTGACTTGGGCTATCACTAGTCCTACCAGATCCGGACAATAAGGGGTTGTTGATTAACCTTCCGTTAGGCGCGCGCTCTGGTTGAACACCACTAGTCCCACGGGGCCTATAGCTATTTTCACGTCATGAAGGCACAACGGGCTCTTATGGACCATGTTATTCTTATGGAAGTATCAGGTGCGCCGTTGCCAAATTTGCGTGTTTTCAAATGTGACTAAGATAAAGTATGAACAAGTATTTCGGTGTAAAATGTGTTGAAGAATACTATGGTATGCACGATAAACCTTTTATGCAATTGTACATTTTTTAAAACAATAAAATGTAAAATTTTGTTGAAAGCAGATTTTTTAACATCTTTCTCACTCCGCATGATTAAACATGGCTTTAAACCGAAATAATTGCAATGAAAAAAATCTGGACTATTCACTTGCTTTTATAGGCCACGTTAGTATTTAGATTATATCAATATGTCTAAACACATTTTTTTAAAAAAATAAAGTTTAAAACAAAGCCTTAGGATTCTTCGTTTATACAGTGGAAAATGTCGTCGCTGGCTAATTCTCGTTTTGTAAGTCCACGTAAAAACTTCCAGCGACAAAGTTGTCAAGAAAACAAGGAAATTATTTTTTATATACATATAGAACGTCTCCAGTATCAAGCCATCCATAAATCACCATTTAAAGGCAAATGTTTTTAGCGCGCCAAGCGCGCGGCCAACAACACCCGGTTCTCTTGTCTTGCAGATGATGGAAATCAGATGTGTGGCAGTTGAAGTTCCGATAAGAGATTGTACTTCACTGGAGGTTTTCAATAGGTTTCGGGAATTTGAGGGGCGAGCGAGTTTTACAAGTTCTCTGGTAATCGTGTGCATTGCAGTTAAGTGATCAGTGCGCAATGGATCGCAGAAGAAAAGGCGAAATTATTAAAAGTGGCGAGCGAAAAACAATTCTTAGGGTGTATGATTATTGAAAGAAAAAGAACCCCGGACACAGTGACTCGTTTATTGTTAAGTGAACCTCATAAGGCGACTGGTGTAAGTAGGCCTGCATTTTTATACTAAGAAAAGAATGGAAAAAGGGTAAGGGTTTATTATAAGGCATTATTAATATAATAATAATAATAATAATAATAATAATAATAATAATAATAATAATAATAATAATAATAATAATAATAATAATAATAATAATAATAATAATAATAATAATAATAATAATAATAATAATAATAATAATAATAATAATAATAATAATAACAATAATAATAATAATAATAATAATAATAATAATAATAATAATAATAATAATAATAATAATAATAATAATAATAATAACAACAATAATAACAACAACAACAACAACAATAATAATAATAATAATAATAATAATAATAATAATAATAATAATAATAATAATAATAATAATAATAATAATAATAATAATAATAATAATAATAATAATAATAATAATAATAATAATAATAATAATAATAATAATAATAATAATAATAATAATAATAATAATGATGATGATGATGATGATGATGATGATAAACCTGGTTGTGAGCAAACGCGGTAATCACATCGGCGCAACATACGTGGCTGATTCTCCATAAGAGCCATTGTGCCTTCATAACGTGAAAACTCCTATAGTAGACCCGCCCTATATTTTTGTGCCTGTATGCTTGCATTTGTCTTGTTAAACTTCATTTTTCCTTCATTTCCCATATTTAGCTTAATTTAACTTAAATATACACGGGTTTTATTAACATTATCTTACTTGATAGGTCAAAGATAGATAAAATTTAGTATAAATACAGTATATTATAATTTGTATACATGTAAAGATAAAAAATTGCCATCTTCAGGTATACAACTTGTAATTTGAAATGTGTGTGGGTGCCAGGGGAACGTGCTGCCCACGACATGGGGTCTGCGCGTCCAATCCATTCCAGGGAAATGTAAATTCAGGAACGTGCGTACGTCTAAGACATAATACCATGGTGCCCCATCTTGCTGAAAGTAAACAGTATCCAGACGACCATCCTGGATAAGCTGTGGCAACAGAAAATGTGTGAGCAAGTTACGTTGCACCAGCAATGGCTCTTTCAGCGAAGAAAAACAGTACATAAACCCTATCATACATGTTGCCCATCGAAACATTAACCTTGGGAGTGTCTCGCATGAATTCAACATGTTCCACAGGTGGTGTGTTAGCCCAGATAACGCAGTTATGCCTGTTAACATGTCCACAAATGTGGAAGATCGCTTTATCGCTGAATAAGATGTGCTTTAAGGTATTGCGCTCTTCATTTGCAACGAGCTAGTCTATGCACATGGCTGCACGCTCTGCAAAATCTTCATGCAAATGATGGAGAACCTGTAGGTGGTACGACTTCTTCTTTAGGGTAAACCACAACACCTTGTGTACTGTCCAACGCGGAATGTTCAATTCCACTGACAGATGCTGCACTGATTTTAGACTCCTTTCAATGGATGTCCTGATGGCTTCAATCCTTTTAGTGGAGGTTGACGAACGTCCAGGCTACGTTAGCAGCAATCCAGTGCGCTTGAACTTGTTTACCAATGAGTGGATTGTTTTATCAGTGGGAGCAGTGTGATGGAATCTGCGGTTAGATCTCATTCGAATGACATTGTATGTTGTATGACGAACTCTGTAGCCTCCAAGTCACAATAGCCACCTTTTCTTCTACGGTAAACATCCTGTACATTCACTCTGTGAACAATGAAACGTATGTTTAATTGGTAGCATGCGATTAATGCATGATATCAGGCAACCAATTACACTTACAATATGTTAAATGTACCAGCAATGATCTACCATATACAACGTGGACATAACGTATTGATTTCTACAAAATATGTAGATACTTAATTTCTGGACAATATGTACTGTTTGCCCTGTAAATATCTTAAATATATGGGTTAAAAAATTATTTTGTTGTTTAACGACGCTGTCAATTGCCAGGATCACATCAGCGTCGCCGGTGTGCCGGAATTTTGTCCCGCAGGAGTTCTTTTACATGCCAGTAAATCTACTGACATGGAGCTGTCGTTTTTAAGCACACTTAAAAACCATCGGACTGGGCCGGGTTTGAACCCGCGACCTTGGGAACAATAGGCCAGCGTCTAACCAACTGAGCCACCCAGACCGACTTTAAATATATGGCATTGTAACAAATATCATTAGAGGCTATTTTTGAGGAAATTAAAACTATTGCAAATGTTTCCACGTTTCCAATTTTAGTGTCGCATCCTTGGGTAAAAACTGAATTTAAAGATTAATTTTGGTATTTATCCGACTTATTGTTTTTGAGTTATTCTGTTTACAGGTAAAACAATTATTTTCTTTGTTAATGACGCCGTCAATTGCCAGGATCATATCATTGCCACCGATGTGTTGGAATTTTGTCCAGCAGAAGTTCTTTTACATGCTAGTAAATCTACTGAAAATGGGGTCGTTGCTTTAAAGGACACTTAAAAACACATCGGTCCGGAATTAAACCCGCGACCTTGGGATAATTGAACCAGCACCTAACCATCTAAGCCACCCATGTTTACAGATAGACACAAAGCGTGCGGGCGTTTTTCTCAAAATATTTTTTCCCTATTCGCGACCTCAAAAACATATTTCCGGTGTAATCTCGGTATCGAACTTTTGGGTGAGATGCAATACTTCCTCTAACTTGCAAATGAGTGGCAGAGAAACTAAAGAATAATCGGCCACTCCAAAAATTGTCTCACCGCCCAAAGATACTTGCAACATTTCCAGAACTTGGAACACTGGGGACGGGGGAGGTTACGGATATCGGAATTAAAACATCTACCGATATTTCAAATCCATTCCCGTGAATATCGGGGGATTTTTCACCCCCTGACTTAACGAGATTACAATTATAAGGACTAAAGGGGCTGTTTCACCATATAAATCTTCTAGATCACTGCACAAAAATTTCATAAAGAATACAGGGGGAGGTGAATGAAATTAATTAAATCATCATTCGCGGTTTAAAAAAAACCACCCGTGCAACGCGAAGTAAGCCAGCTAGTGGATAATAAAACTGTTGTTACTGGAGTGTAATAAAACATGTAAAAAGAAAAGAAAGGAGCTCTAACAATATGCAAATTTGTGCTTGTTATGCGATATGAGATGTACTGCTTGTTTATGTTCACTTCCTTAACAGTCCTTCTCTGTTCCAGGTGTGAAGACCATGATATCGATATCACAGAAGCAAGCTCGGACCTCCTAGGTGTTGCTTCCGCTATTCTGAAGCACTTTAACAATGTACAAATGTGAGTACAAAAGTAACGAAGGCTTTCGACATATGCAAGGGTGTCAACCTCATGGTATAGAGCAGAGCTGACGAACGTTACTCAGTAGGTGTGAACACACTCCCCTACTTCCCTTCTCTTCGTGACTACGAAAGCGGAAAAGCGGGGAAAACAAAGCGCAAAACCGGTTCTAGCTAAAGCGTGCTGCTGTAATTGTGGAGGGGGGGAATCCTCTCTTCACACCTATGGAGTAACGTTCGTCAGCTCTGGTCTAGAACGATCACTGTATCGCAATCTTCCTTATTTGTACACTCGCTTCTATATAAGCCGTCACCGCAGCTTCGGGAGGCATTCAACTGGCCTTCTCAGGTATAGCAAGGAAGTGTGTACATCTGTTTACCTTTTCACGCACACAATGACGTTGTATTTTACGTGTACAGTTCTAGATTATTCATATACGAGTATATAACTTTTTGCAATGTCTTCAAATGGCAAATTAGCTTCCCGCATTCCCAAAATTCTTCCCCGATGCACCTCCACAATATTTGTAAACGTCGTATCAGCTACAATTAGTGGATACTGGGACTGGATTTTTAACCTATTTAACTTTAAAGCTATTTACTTGAAAATTGACACGCTATGAGACAATTTTCCTTGTTTTCCCTACTAACGAATTCTCTTCTTCTTCTTCTTCTTTTTTTTTTTTTTTTTTTTTTTTTTTCCATTTTGTGCGCATAAGGCAAATTTAATACACATCGGAGTGAAACTCAAATGTAAGGAATACATTTCATGCTCAGTAAAGCAAAACTGTGAAAAAAGCACATACAGAAAGGGAAAGTGGGAGGGTCCAGTGGGTTAAAAGGGAGCGTGCGTGTGATTTAAACACATCGCCAGGCTTTTATAATGGCGGATCGAAAAAAATCGTTGATCAAAATGATTCACAGATTCCCATAGAGTATTTATGTGATATAATTCAAAAGCAGAAAATCTTCTCCTAAAGACACAGTTTTAGGGTCCCTTAACCACTTCGACTGCTTGGTCGAACAACAAAGGTAGAACGCTACGCACACATACCCTCCCTCTTATGTATGTATGTATGTATGTATGTATGTACACGTCCGTTGGGAAGGTTGGTAAAATGCCACCTGAGACTGTAGAAATGGCACATATGGTATCCAGTGTCCTATCTGACGCTGCTCTGGCAGTCATCTTCATAGATTCTCTCCAGTGAGACAGTATAGGTTGTTTCCGCTAGTAATTAAAATGCAGTAGTAAATAAATAAAGCAGACATATATGCAAATAATTCCCAAGAAACAGCAATGTAAAATAACAATGATGACAATTACGGCTCGGAATTTTATGACCTAAAAACTCTTGAAATATGATGCATTTATGCTGTAAACCTTACCGAAATATGGTGTATGAACCTGAGCATATGACTTAGAACTTAAAACAAAAAACGAAGCACAATTGGCTGGATAACGACATGCAGTTGCAGATTGTCAAACTTGAAGGATCTTCCGTTGTCAGCAAATAGAGCCTTATGGTTGGAGAAACTCTTTCTACATTTTAGTAGGGGTAAATTTTAAATAAGGGAGAGTATTAGCTGAAGCTTCTGGTTCATTTTATCAACTTCAACTTCTTTGCCACAAAGTTTGTCACCAATTTTACACAACGCTGTATAAGAAGGATTTCTTTCAAGTACGCAACGTAATTTTTCCCTAACCTTGTGCTCGATACTTCACTTCCAGTTTCCTTCGCCATGCTTAATGCATCACAGTTTGATGCCCACATTTCAAGACGAATGAAGGACTTTATTATTATAGATAAATTTGACTTTATGTAGGCTAAGTGTCTTGACATGGTGAATGAAAACAATTGTACATTGTTTATTGCCCCCCCGGGGAATGTCGCATTGTCGTGGCGGGGGGGCTCAGTACCCAGTGAGTCAGACGGGTAGTTATGTGAGCATTAGCTACTAACTATCAAGAGACGAGGGGAAGCCAAGAGCATTCCGCAACACCAACCCAAGCAATGGATAAAACGAATCTTGGAATTATTACCCCAGGTGGTACTTCAGGTAAACTGGACAATCCATCCTCTTCGGAGGCAGACTCCATGGATTCTGGGGGGAGTCATCAACTGCTTGAGGGAGATGTGTTTAGAAAGAGTGCATTGACCCAACGATCACCTACAGTAAAACGAGTAATGCACTTACATACAGGAGAAGAGGAACTAAAGAGGATACTGAATGAGATCCAGCGTCAAAATGAAGAACTAAAAAACGAAATAAAAGCCCTTAGACTCGAAAATCAAGAACTTAGAAAAAATATGGATAAAGAGAAGCAGAATTCTCTGGATGTGAATAAGGATCCTATAAGAGTAGAGCAAACGAGAGTGAAAACAGCTAGTGAGAAAGAACTTATAGAGAAAGCAGGACCTAGCAATGTGATAGATTATAATACAGATGAGGAAGATCTGGTCAGAGAAACAGATTGGATATTACAGAGGAAAAATAAAAAACGAAAAGCTGAAACATCGCCAGTAATAGAAACAGGAAAACCCGAAAAGAATGATAGAAATAAAAAGTCAGAAACCAGAAGCATTATAAGCAAAACAAATAACATGAAGGAGGAAAAAAAAGTTCCCTATAAGGAACACCAGCCTCCTCCTATTAACATATATGATATAGCAGATTATCTAAAACTTCAGGCATTATTAAAACCTGTGTTAGGAAAAGAATATAAAGTTACATCATTAAATAATAATGTATGGAAGATCAATACTATGAATTCTGATAGCTATAGGGCTTTGGTCAAGAAATTAAACACAGAAAAAGTCAATTGGCAAACTTATGAAAACAAAAATGATAGACCAATTAGAGTTATGGCAAGAGGATTGCATGCTTCATGCCCAAAGGAAGATATAATAGAAGAGTTAAAGGAAAGAGGCTTTAAAATTAAAGATGCTGTAAATATTCTTAAGAAAGAAAGGTACACAAATAGGAATGGAGAGCAGGAAGTAGTTAGACAAGGATTGCCACTATTTATGCTTACCTTTGATAATAAGGAGAATATTACAGAGATATATAATATTAAGACAATTTTGAATGTGGTTGTCAAAATTGAACCCTTGAGAAAGAATACTAATTTGATACCACAATGTAAGAAATGCCAAGGCTTTAACCATACCCAGGCGTATTGCCAAAGAGAACCACGTTGTGTGAAATGTACAGGAAAACACCACACTAAAGATTGTAAAATAAGCAAAAACGCACCACCAAGATGTGTTAATTGTGGAGGACAACATCCAGCAAACTATCGTGGATGTGAAGTAGCTAAGGAGCTGCAAAAGAGGAGGAATGAAGTCATGAAAAATCAAAGACAGATTCATAGGACTCGAGGGAATTGTAACTTAGGTATGGTCCTAGAAGAAAGTGAAGTAGTAGTGGATGAACCTAACAGAGAACAGAACAACTACGCAGCAGCAACATGTAATGGTAAAGCTGAAATTCCAACCGTTGATAAAGCAATAATACGCATCCTAGAAATACTGGACGAGCAGAAATATACCAACAAACTGATCTATGATAGATTAAGAAAGCTTGAAACTAGTCTTAACAGAAGTAAATAAAATGGCGCACACATACAGAATATTATCATGGAATGCAAACGGATTACAACAGCGTATTCAGGATTTGGAACTGTTCCTGAAAAGCAAGAAAATAGATATATGTTTAATATCCGAAACGCATTTGGCTAAACTATCATATGTTAGAATTAGGGGATATGATATCTACCGCTCAGACCATCCATCTGATAAAGCAAGAGGAGGCTCCGCAGTAATAATTAAAAACTGCATTAAACACTATGAAGAAAGTAAAATAGAAATAGATGAAATGCAAGTGATAACTGTCACTATTCAAGTTAAAACCAAGCCTTTTAATGTCTCTGCAATATACTGTCCCCCAAGGTATAACCTAAAAGAAAAGGATTATATTAATCTCTTTAAGACTCTAGGTAATAACTTTATTATTGGAGGGGATTACAACGCCAAACATTGTCACTGGGGATCAAGAATAACCACTACCAAAGGTAGGGAGCTATTTAGGGCAGCGATTAAAACAAAGTGCCAATTCCATTCAACTGGAAAACCTACATATTGGCCGACAGATGTAAATAAAGCACCAGATTTAATTGATTTTTTCATAACGAAGGGTATATCTAACAATTATGTGCACGTAAATGAGGATTATGATATCTTTTCGGATCACTCCCCAATTATATTAACAGTAAGTGATAATATCATAACAAAGGATAACCCCCCAAGACTAACTAATAAAAAAACAAATTGGGAAGGGTTCAAAAAAGAATTACAGAGCACTATTGAACTTAATGTTCCCTTAAAAACTCCGCAACAACTGGAAGCAGAGATAGATCTCTTTGTTACTAATATTCAACAAGCAGCATGGAACCATACTCCAGAAAAAAGTAGGAAAAATGTGAATGATATCTCCTATCCAATGGAAGTGAGGGAGTTAATTAGTGAAAAACGAAAACTGCGTAAAAAGTGGCAGAGGTCACGGGCACCAGAAGATAAAAAGCGATTAAATCAAATCTGTAATAAGTTAAAGAATTTGATCAGTAGTATCAAAAACAAATCATTTACTATCTATATGAAAGGACTAACAGCAGACAAAGATACTGATTACTCTTTATGGAAAGCAACAAGCAGTATCAAAAGACCTATAAATCAAATTCCACCAATAAAAAAAGGAGATGGATCATGGGCAAGGAGTGATAAGGATAAAGCAGATCTATTTGCGAACTATCTAGAAGAGATTTTTCAACCTTTATCTGGACAAACTTCTGAAGAGGACATTAAACATGGGAAGAAAAGGGAAGGCAAAGATCTTAGGCGTGTAACGCTCAAAGAATTAAAACGTGAAATCCACCAGAATATAAATACAAAAAAAGCGCCAGGATATGATTTAATCACCGGACACATTCTTAAAGAATTGCCACAAAAAGCTCTTATCAAGCTATTACATATGATAAATACTGCATTAAGACTTAAACATATCCCAAGTCAATGGAAGGTAGCAGAAGTACTCATGATCCTTAAACCTGGAAAAAATCCTAATGAAAAGGAATCATACAGACCGATTTCACTCCTATCCCAATTAGCTAAACTGTTTGAAAAGTTATTGTTAAAGCAATTAAAACCTATAATAGAGGAAAGTAAATTAATACCAGAACACCAGTTTGGATTTAGAAATAAACATTCAACAATTGATCAAGTACATCGTATAGTCGATGTCATAGAAAGAACGTTAGAGGAAAAGAAAATATGTTCTGGAGTATTCCTGGACGTGGCCAAAGCGTTTGATAAAGTCTGGCACAAAGGTTTAATTTTTAAGCTCCAACGAGATCTACCTGACCACTTCTATCAAATATTGTTATCATACATTGAAGGGAGATATTTCCGAGTTAAATATGGGAATGAATACTCTGAATTAAAGAATATAGCTGCTGGAGTACCCCAAGGAAGCGTCTTAGGGCCAGTACTATACCTCATATTTACTAGGGATATTCCAAACCTAGATAATACAACCATGGCCACCTTCGCTGATGATACAGGAATTATGGCAGTTGGACATACAGTAGAGGAATCTACACAGAAATTACAGAAAGCTGTCAATAAGGTTAACGAGTGGACGAAGAAGTGGCGTATAAAATTAAATGAATCTAAATCGGTACATATTAACTTTACAAATAAGAAAACTCAGATATTACCAATAAAAATAAATAACCAAACTATTCCCCAAGCACAAACAGTGAAGTATCTAGGAATGACACTAGACTCAAAATTAAATTGGAGAAAGCATATAGAAACTAAAAGAAAAGAATTAAATATCAAATATAAGAAACTTTATTGGCTCATTGGGAGAAATTCCGAACTTGAAATATACAATAAGTTATTAATTTACAAGCAGGTGTTAAAGCCAGTCTGGACCTATGGGATACAGCTTTGGGGCTGCGCTAAGTCGACCAACATAAAACACATACAGACTTTTCAAAATAAAGTTTTGAGAACAATAGTTAATGCACCATGGTATGTACGAAATGATGACATACATAGAGATCTCAAAATCGACACTGTTATACAAGAAATAAAAAAGACTGCAACGAAACATCATTTAAAAGTGCAGCACCATGAAAACAAAGAGATGTTGAAAGTTCTTAGTAACTGTGAAGTTCGAAGACTGAAAAGAAGAAAGCCAGATGACTTAATGTGAGACCGCAAGAACTATGTGTAAACTATGGGAGCCTTCAATGGAAGACTCGCCTTTATATGTGAACCTATTTAAGAAGAAAATATTACTAGATAAGCCTTTGCTTAGTTGTAATTTGATTAAAAAAAAAAAAAAAAAAAAAAAAAAATTGTTTATTGAAGATAACTTATGTTAATGATGTCATTGTTATGGAAAACCTCAATCTCAATCTCACTAGAGTTTATGTAATAGTTTGCAGCATAAAGCCAAGTCTCCTAACATGTTACAAGGGAGTGAGGGGGAAAGAGAAAAGGTTATTAAATAATGTTTACAAAAATATCTGGTGTTAAATACTACATAAAATATTACTAAAACTATGCTTTTATTCGTATATTTTTCCAAAATATGACTTAACACTAAAATATTGACAAATATGCATTTGTATGACAATTGAAACCTGATTCATTGTACTCACAAATGTTGGAGACATACTTAAATTAACTTACAAAACCAAATCTGATGTGTTCCACTCACAGGAATTTCTCTACCCATTCTTAAAAATTCTTATTATTGTATCTTCTTCATGTTAATCGACATAAACATTTGCAGAAATTATCTTTCTTATACATGCAAGGGGAATTTCGGAATACAGTAGGCTTTGAGCGATAGTAAAATCCTTTTAAGCTTTAAAATTCCGTTCTCTTTGCACGGCCAAACAGATAAAAAAGTGAATAAGGACCCTGCATTTGAGAAAAGCTTAAGTGCTGTTAAACTCACTGAAATAACAAGGAACATTTCCGAAATGGTTCACTCCACAAGAAAATGCAGTTGGACATAACTTGTGTGTTTTAACGGAATTTACATTTTTGTACAGTAAGATTTGATTTATCTCCTACGGTTTACCAGTTATGAAAAAGTCATCCAGAGCACAGGTTATAGCCGGAAAATTCAAAATATACATTCCATTTGCCATGATAATATCTTAAACACATAGCATTTTGATCAAAAGCATTAAAGCCATTTTGAGAAAATCATAATTTTTGAAAAATTTTACATGTAAAGGGTAGTTTAGGGTGGAGAAATTTTCTTCAAAATCTTCGTGTCGCATCCTTGAGGGATATTGAACTTAAATACCAACTTTGGTTTTTTACTGACTACTCGTTTTTGAGTTAAGCTGTTTATAGGCAGATAGAAACACACACACAGACACACACACACACACACACACACACACACACACACACACACACACACACACACACACACACACACACACACACACACCTTTTTTTTTTGTTCAGGGGACCCAAAACATTTCCGGTGAAATCTCGACATCGAAATTTTGCGTCAGTAGATACTCTTTGTAGAGGAACTAATAAGCCAGGATAAAAATCCCAGCTGTAATGGTAATACCAATACAGGGAATATTTAATGTTAATAATGATACGTGATAGATTTCAGGGAATTAAGTATCAGTATAATGATCACATTTTAAAATTTCATGTAATATTTAATATAATAATCGGAACTAGAAAAGAGATAAAGATTAACATTTTGGTAGACAGGAGGTAATTAGTGGCTCAGACCGCGGTCAGATATTGCGAATTGCAAGGCTAAATTCCGTGTAGACGCACACGGAGTCGGGGTTCTGAGAATTAGTCAGTCATTTTAACACACACGCAAAAGCTAGGAAAGAATTATGTATCAATAGATATTAAGGGTAAACTGGATGGCAAAAATTGCCAAAAATAACTCCTTTTTTATTACCTCAAGTTAGAATTTTGTCTTTGCAGTTGTCCCAGCCTTGTAAACCAGAAGAGAGTTTTCCAGGAATCCGTTTACGCTACCTGCAAGAAGTATAATCAGCTTATTCCTTGCATTATTGTTTATATGGATGCCAAATTCGTCCTCACTTTGCCAGCACTTGCCAAATGTGACGCTACTATCTGCTTTGTAGTGTTTAACGTCCGCTTTTACTACATACGGCACCGCA
The DNA here is from genome assembly GCA_030765045.1 of Tenodera sinensis. Taxonomy (NCBI): domain Eukaryota; kingdom Metazoa; phylum Arthropoda; class Insecta; order Mantodea; family Mantidae; genus Tenodera; species Tenodera sinensis. The sequence goes on from CM060964.1 coordinate 307,449,549, forward strand.
GGCGGTGACACTGATGATACATGGAATGAAGATGGAGCACCGGTGGAATGAGATGGCGAGGGAAACCGGAGAACCCGGAGAAAACCCGCCCCAGCGCCGCTTCGTCCACCACAAATCCCACAAGAGGTTGCCTGGGGTCGAACCCGGACTGTTTTGGTACAGAGATAGTGAAGGAAGACAGTGAAAGGACTGAACAAGGTTTTAGAACACAACTAAGTTATAGAAAGATTTTTTTTTCAGTTTGTTACAATACATGTTGGATATACATAGCATATTAAGAGAATAAGGCAAATAATAAAATGTAGGTAATTATTTTACTACGCTGGAGAAAGCAACCCATTAAACTGCTTTAACGTTAATTCAGTTGGGAGTACAAAAATGGAGTTATGTTTATTACTTTGAATTGCCTGAGAAGCGGCTTAAACCCCATAGAAATTATTTCAAAGAATGATAATTTAGATTTTATTAAAGCTTCTTCGGTTTATTTCTTTGCCTATTTACAATATTTACTTAATGGCAAGTTATCACTTGCAATACATATAGTAAAATACTTGTATGAGTCATTTCGAACAGCCAACGTTTTCAAGGCATCACACTGAACAATATTTTAGTGCTGTACAATATTCACTGCCAATTACAGCAGTGAAGTGAGTCCTACGAGTTGGAGAGCCTTTGAATAAATAATGGGTTATTCAGGAATGAATTATGCTTCCAATTAACAGCCATTAAACCTCTTTTAACCGCTCCATTTATTGCATGCAAACCACAAACACCCAGGTTCAATAATTTTTTCCATCAGGTTTTTCTCTCTCCATTTTCAATTGAAGCTTTGTGAGAATGCATAACTGATTAAACCAATCAGTTGGGACCTGCAATAAGTGTCCTGGAAGATATTGTAATCCACGTTTAAATTTCTGGAGCAGATCTTTGGCCAGTAGCAGGACCTAGTAAAAACACTGTTCCTATATCTAGAAACACCTTTTGAGTCTTCATATTTAAAATTTTTGTCCTCATTGTGTTACCTTTTCTCTAGGCGGCCCGGGTTCGATCCTAGGGACCCGCATGTGGGATTCGTGGTGGACGAAGTGACGTGTGGACAGTTATTCTCCGAATTCTCCGGTTGCCCCCACCACTCATTCCACCAATTGCTCCATCATCATCTTTCCAATCATCCTCTTCCTCACTCTCATACCTGGTGCTTGGCCGACCACCTGTTCCCAGATCTTCACCCTGGTCCAGAGGCCCCTCTGCTCCCCGACAGGCGTCTGACCCTAGGCACTGGCTTGTAAGTCCTAGGGGGGTGTAAGTTCTACACAAGGGGAGGGTAATTACATAAAGAAGATGAAGGTTACCTTTTTCACTGACTCATTAATGTTATGTTATTTAGTAACTCATCAAAACAAAGTATATAATCCATGCAAGATTTCTAATTTTCGTTCACGACTCACTGAAATGTGGTGCAATCGATTCATCGCATAAGAACACTTACTTTAACAAATGTGAATGTGATACAATAATTATTGTATTATCCGGGAACACAAATTTCAATATACCACCTACGTATATTTGCACATGAAATCCTATGTTTACAATCAGAAACTTTACATGCCCATAGAACTTCTGCTTCAGCGACTTCATCTTTTTTTTTTTTAAATATGTGATAGAGTGTACAGACTTTGCACTTTGTGTATGTTCTTTACTACCTGTGCTGAACTATCACTAGGTTTGGCAGGCAACATTAACAAGAGATTCATGTCCAATGTGTATAATTATTGTTTCTATTGAACTAGCACTAGTTTGATAAAAAATGCTCCGGTCACATCCATCATTGGCTGGATTAGAGTTCGTTGCTATCCCACTTCCATCCAGCAGGAATTGATTCATATCTAGCTTTAGCCAATCAGAGACATCAGGATATCTTCCCCACGTGAACTAAGTCACATGACAGGAGCTGCTTGCACTTTGCTGCTGTGAATGCCTTATTTGCCATGTCAGTCTAATAAAATGGACTATACCTGTGTCCTGCAAGAGGGTGCCCCGGGAGGGAGAGGTGAGGGAGAGCAGGCCGGCTCCCCTCCCCACATAGGCTTGCACATCCAACTGGGATGCTTGAACACCTAAGATCGTCCCGCCGAGGCATGGAGGTTTAGAAAGAACATCCTTTTTCCCTGCCATGTAACGCCGCGATCCCGCCGACATTTGTAACCCTGAAACAGAAAAACAAATAAATGAGAAGTGAGATGAAATTGAGGGGATAGAAAATTCATAGGGTGTAATTAATTTTACCAACCCTCGGAAACCCACGGAAAAGCTTATAAATCAAGAAGATCCGCCACGGGAACCGAACCGCCGATCTCCCGATTGTGAGGCACACGCGCTGCCACCTGGCCATGTCGCTCGATATAGATATACAAATTAAGTTGTAATCGAAACTTTGCTGTAATGAAGAAACAAAAACGCTCTAGCTTTTGTCACTCACAGAAATAAAATTAGGTGATTTTAATTATTTAATATCCGTTGATTTCGAATACCCGTTTTAATCTATCCCTAGCATGTGTGTGTGTGTGTGTGTGTGTGTGTGTGTGTGTGTGTGTGTGTGTGTGTGTGTGTGTGTGTGTGTGTGTGTGTGTGTGTGCATGTCGGAATATTGACGGAATTGAATATTCATATTTAGTTGTAAGGCACAGTTTTGTAATAACCAGGCTTAGGAATTTCTAAGTATAAAAGACAGCACATACGGAAATACGATTGAAGCGTTACTGGACTTCAGGCAGGTAATATCGTAGGTAAAAACCAGCCCCCATCCCTCGCAGTATTTTGGCGCTTGCAGACAGCACTAACCAGACCGAGTTAACCTGCCATCACTGACCTTGGCCGCGATTGTTTACATCCTCTATAGTACCGTATGGTTTGAGTGTAGATAACTTGAAGCCAACTGCTTAAGGATTCCTATGCCCGATAATAACAATACTACTTATGTTAGTACATAATGAATAACATAGTTAATTATGTATTTATATTAGTATTGATAATCCAAATCAATCAACCAAAGAGCCAAAGTAAAATTAAAACAACAAAATACAGGAAATGTAACATTTCTCAGTTTATCATATGTCATCTTCCCGCATAACTTATGCCAGAAAGACAGCTTCGAAACATCTGTGATAAGTTGTCGGCAGTAGTGTTGGATGTGATTTGGCTTTGTTTCGCCTTTCTATTTCTATATCCTTGACATAGGGAAATTTTCCCACCTCTTAATTTATAGTACCTGAGCGACCGAGCTTCTCTCGGCTTTTCTTTTCCTTTCTTTTAATCGTGTTTTTTTGGTAGAAGCTACTTATTTAGATAAACCTGAAAAGCAAAAGGTTAACTAAATATACATTTTTACCCTAATTGTTGGAGCCGTTTCCGTGACGAGACGTTTAATATCTTGACTGGTTTGCTGAAATTGGCCCATTAAGAGGGAAATTATGGCCACAATAAGGCTTAGAGTCATTGTGACTGTTACGCGTAAAATCACGTGTTTTTTTCCCCCTCTCTCCTCCAGAAATGACGTCTATGTAGATGAACTTAATAAGCAAAACCCTGTCTGAATACAAAATTTGATCGAAATCGTTAGAGCCGTTTCCAAGTTGCGCGGAATATATTTATATACTAGAATTGCTCGTTTAAATATTTAAGATAAGATTGTGACTGTTACGCGTAGACTAAGATAGGTAAGTCAACTTTCTTTGTGTCTTCTGAAAGCTCTTGACGAGGCATTTAATATCCTGGCTTGTTTGTTGAAAGTGACCCATTAATAGAGAAATTGTGGCCAAAATAAGGTTTAGAGTAACTGTGACTCTTATGCGTGAAATAGTGTTTTATTTGATTTATTTATTTTTTTTTTTCAGGAATGACACCTATATAGATAAACTTAATAAGCAAAACCCTGTTTGAATACAAACTTTGATCGAAATCGTTAGGGCCGTTTCCAAGTTGTGCGGAGTATATTTATATACACGAATTGCTCGTTTAAATATATAAGATATAAATGCTCCTCATATTTCTATGATTCATTTTATATGTGTGCGTATATTATTATATTATTAATCTCAATAAAGGATAATATTCTACTGTGTATAAGATGTTCCTGGCAATTTTGGTGAGCTAGAAAGGAGAGTTTTACAAACGTAAAGGCCCAAGGAACCCGCATCGTCTTTGTCAAGTAGTTTAGGGGGAAAACATTTTTATTTGCATTTTTCGTCAAGATGACGCAGTAACACCAATAGGAGCCGAGGAACGCTAGATCTTTCGAAATTGATACGATGTGGTGGACGGCGCTTACGGCAAACTCTGTAAAACACCGGGACTGCATAACTTCTCAATCCGCAGGATGAGAAGACTCACGCGGTAATATAGATATAAGTATACAATGATAAAATATGTGGCGCGTTAAAGAGGAAAACCCAGCTAATAAGGCTGCATAAAACTAAAAGTATCAGTTCTTTTTGTCATTTTATTCATTTTGTCTCACTTAAAACAACAACAGGAGCATCCACTTGTAATACACTCAAATGAACAGATTCTTGGAAGCAGTTTTAAAATTAGAATATCATTAGAAATCTCATAAATAATATAAGAAAAAGCCGACATCAACGGACTGGTATTTGGGGAAACAAACACATTTCGCCTATCCCAATAACGTGAACAAACATAATCTGTATCACCTCATGACCTAACATTTTGTCCCTCATGATGGCAAAATTCAGCCTATCACAGAACTTCCTTAGAAAGCGACGCCACTAAGCCCGTGAAAATGTGGCCAATAGTAGAAAAATCCAGTGTGGGTGGTAAAGAACGGGGTAATCTATACCTATCTAAGCACCGAGTTTTGGTATAAGATACACACTGGCTGGAAACGCAACATAATTCCGCGGAAGATACCTATAATTACTTAAAGTATCCTGGCACTGAAATTTGAATTTTTCATGTTTTTATATATGTGAGATCAATACTTTGTACACTTAAATGCATTTATGTTATAAACCACCATACAATCTGTTTTATAGTTTTGATGGAATTAATTATTCAATTTATTCACAATGCTAAAATACCTTAATATTCAAAATACTCCAAAAACTAACATATCACAAGTTTTGTTATTTTATGTACTCTAATTGCCCAACAAACACCATAAATCTTTGGCAGGAAGAAAAAATAATTGCTTTTAAAGTAATAAATTTCTTTGTTGTGATGGACACTGAAAATATTTTTTAAACTTTTTGTGTACTTAGTTTTTTTAAATCTAAACAAATTTTCACATTTTGAAACAAAATGCAAAAGTTGAAGTGATATAAATGCAGCACATGCTCGAGAAATTTTAGGAGCATAGCACAAAATGTAATGTACATGGAGCAGATAGTGTATTAAAAATGTAAAGTCGAGAAAACCCAATTTTCTGCACACATGCATCATGATCATGAGTCAGATTACCTGTTTGACCTAAAACTGCCCTGCTGCATACGTCACACCTTCCCTCTTTTGTCTAGTAGTCTCTCTCCACAGATTTATAGCTTAAACAGCTCTTTCCGCTGAAAATGGTTGTTTTTGGGACCTTTTTCGTCCCTATTCTGTTCAAGTACTGCCGAAAATTTAGACAAAAAAGGGGTCTTTAAATGTAGCTCACATAGCATTTAGAGCCTGCGCTTCCACCTTTGGCGGAATCTAAAACATTTCGCTGCCAACCGATGACTGAAGGTTCGGAGAACATTTATACGCATAAACCTAAAAATCGTCAATTTGATAATTTCTTGGCCAATTTTCAGTCCCAGGGTCCCTTGAGAGTAACCGAGGTAAGTTTTCGCTGAAATTAGCGAGAAGAAGAGCGGAATTACGGTAAACAGGAGCGTCAGATCTCCATTACCGCTGGTGGTGAAATATCCTTACCTCTCCGCTGAGTTCAACCTAATCAATAGCCTGGCAAAGGTAACTATATCACAGCCACAAACAGTAGAATTTCCAGAGATCTTGGTCCGACGGAGACGGGTGCAGAAGAAGAGGGGGGCTTCAAAACGGACCGCAGCATTTCTTCACCCGTTAGAGACTCCGAGCTCATATTAGTGTCTCTACTTTGGAGGCCACGAATATACTATCTCATCCTGATGAAACCTTTCCCCATGCTCATCGCTGACATTACCCACGTTCGATGAAAATAATTATTCCAAGTTTCAACGGAGAAAGTGAATCTTAAGGGACATATTGTCTCCATGAATTTGTCGGCCTTCAACAAGTCTTTCATCATTGTAATTGTCTGATTTAGAGGTACGTCAAGCCGTTCTCTCAACTGAAGTGAGTGTTTCCTCCAATGTATCATCGTCCAATAGATTTCGTTGTGGACCTATAAGGATGTCTTCGTCTAGTTTTTCTTCAGCCATGCTCCTTTAGCATGTCATTTCTAATTTTTGTTGCCTTATCGAATTTAACGGTATTTAGATTATTTTAGCTATATCAACAAGTGGCTGATTTTCACACCTCCTGTCGTATTGTATTTTTTCTTTATGATTCGTTCCTAATTTCATAATTATTTCGCTAATACCAACTACTCCCGTTACAGAGGAGGCAGTAACATTTTGTGAATCAGTTAGATTCTTCTTAGAATTGTATAACTATTAGTTCTTCTCAAATTTATCTTGTGGATTGCCCAGGGATTGAGCATTACTTCCTAACATGTACCTTGCATAATACGAATAATAATAATAATAATAATAATAATAATAATAATAATAATAATAATAATAATAATAATAATAATAATAATAATAATAATAATAATAATAATAATAATAATAATAATAATAATAATAATAATAATAACAATAACAACAACAACAGCAACAACATCTATAGGCCACTGGGACAGACAGTAGCATGCGAATCTATGAACACCATTCAACATTATCTCTGCCCAATGTAATCAATTGTTGATTTGTGTAAAGAATGACGATATATTGTAGGGATCGTATTGAATTATATGAAAAATAAAGGAATATGAAATTAACATAAAAGAGTATAAACTTCCAAAGAATGTTTTAAGAACAGTACGTCGCTGAGCAGTGATACCTTTGACCGTAGTTTACATTTTCATATTATGACACCAGCGATGCACTTTAACGAGGACATTGACCGGACATGTCCAGGGTGAAAAACTATCGAAATTCACCACGATTTTCTCTCTCTTTCTCCAACTCTTCACCTTTAAATAATTCTCTTTTTAGAGCACTACTTTTGGAGGGGAAATGTCTCTCGCCTTCGGTAACAAATATCTGTATGTCTGACACTGTTCTTCGAAGACTACAATGGACGTCGCGAACGGGGGGGGGGGGGGGGGGGGGCTCGGCTCCCCTTGGAAATTAATGAATTTAATGTGCAGTCAATTACCAACTGTTAGACCACTGTTTTAATTTTAATGCAAAGAATAATTTTTCCTGTGGATACTCGTACAAAAGTGATACTTCTAACACCTATGCTACAAAAGAACTTGCCAGTGATGCTATTCATATTTTAATGTAAATAAGGAATGCATTATTTTATTATTTTCAGTTAGTAGTTGCACATCTTTGCTAATTATTGCCCTCAACAATACTTTCGTACCGACATTATAAATGTTTATTTTACTACCATCAACAGTGGTTCAGTGCCGCAACATTAGTTCTAAGATTTTTATTTCTGTGCAAATTTTTACAGTTAAGTTCATGAGAATTCTTATCACAGAGACTGAAAACATGAATCCAGTAATATAATAATGTAATCAAATAAATAATGAAATTCATAGGTGTTTAGAGATGCGGCTTCCTCCGGAAATCAACGGCCTAAGAGCATTTTCTTATATTATCTCTGTCTCTTTCTCTCCTCCCATATGTTTACAACAGGATCGTTCTAGTCTGAGACAGATTATAGTCTATTCGCACTCTTTTCGGCCACCAGGTGGGTAAGGGGAGAGAGGGCAGGTCCGTGCAGCAAGCGGCACGTGGCGGCACACACAATACGTATGTAAACAGTGCAGGCGACGTTGAGCGTTCTATTTTCTATTACAAGTGAATGGTAAAAGAGGCCACCACCAATAACAGTACTACAGCTGCAAAAACGTATCTATAAAAGAAACGTAGAATAAGCACAAACTGCACGCTATTGATGAATTAGCTGCAAATCATGGCCATGTAGTTGTTGGACTGCTCCTTTATCACCGTACTTTGAACTCCATAGAACATCTATGGTCAGAACTAAAAAGAAACCTTGCAGCATTGGAAGAAAAATGTTACTGAAACTCGAGCTTTAGTTCAAAATACTATAAAGCACTTTGGAAACAAGATCAAACTAACTATATGTTGCATAACAAGGAGGATATTACAACGTCGATATTTCAACTGCTCACGCCTGGAACACGACCAACGCCATACCTGACGTAGAGGGAAGGTCAGGGTAGCCCAATCCCTTCCCCCTCGCCCTGACCTTAAAGAATACCAATGGACTGTAAGCGAGTATAGGTCGTAAGGCAAGACAAGAGCAATTCCCATAGTTGCGCAGTGGCAACTCTTCATCTGAAAGGCTGATATTGGCGATGTTGCGCAGTCATGTATGCGCAGAAGTCATAACGTTTCCGTCCACGAAGGAGCGAAGTTTGCTAGCGAAGCTTTTGTGCATATTGCTAATGACATTATACAAGTATAAAAATTAGCTTTATAACGAACAAAGTGATTTGGCTATACCTATAGCTATGTGCCAACAATTACTTTCATGTAAAGTGCCACTGTTTTAGCTGCACGCTGTTATGGTAATGTTTACTCATTCGCCGCAAGCTTGCCAGCCTTACGCCCCTTTCAGGCGTTGTAGAGAGGGAGGGAAGGAAAGTAAGAATGTGCAAGATTTCTCCATGTCTCACCTCAGCTCTCTTTAGTTGTTGAGTTAACGTCCCCAGCATGTCACAGTGTGATTGGTGGCAAAATTGTATATTCTGGTTTTCTGTAAAGTACTTTTTGCCAGGCTGTGAAATAGAGATGATTTGTGATGTCACTTGGATTGAATGAAGCCACGATCGATTATGGCATTATCAGCAAAGGATCAGGAACTACAGGACCTAGATTCTCCCCCAAAGTCCACTGCACAGGGCCTATTAAGTTCAACAGGTAGCGTGATTGACCGCAGTTGCATGCTTACTTTTCCACATTATGTAGGTACATGTTGATATTGACCATACGGTTATAAGCAAGGACATGTCATCATGTAACTGTTGCTTTATATACATTGTTCAACTGCTCATACATAAATCTTCATCGTGGGTCTGAGAATATGAAAATACATATTCATTAGATCATGTCTAAGTCATTTTTTTCTTTAGGTAATTATATTGTCATTTTCTTTCTCTTTACCTTTAATGTAATCATTTTCTTGCATTTACATTGAGTATACAAATAAATTTCTTATTACTGACATTACTATATACAACGATAACTTTTAAAACATTAGAAATGCCACTATTCAATTGATGAATGAGAGTAAGTTTGTATATTATTATTAGTCACATTCTTGATGAAAAAAAAGTCACATTCCATTGGTTTAACGACTGGTTTCCACGAATGCAAAAACGCATTGAAAGGGAATATTTTTAAAAACAATAAAAGCATTAAAAACTAATTCTTGTTTGATTTTCCAATGTCAGCCTTGGATAGAGAGCACAGGTGTGATAACAATACATAAACACTCTTAGGTAATACGCAAAAATTAATGTAATTTTGGTATTCTGTGCTTGCGAAAACATTGAAATTAAATGTTATGTCTGTGAGGAATTTAGCGTCGATTTTGGATCAATAGTGCATCAATGTGTATGCGCTTATGAAGCCAAAAGTCTGATGTGTTGTACTTACATAAATTGCTCTACTCTTGTACTAACTATTCTTGCAAACTCTACGTTCATGTTAGTCAAGATAAAACATTTGCAGAAATTATCTTATTGATTTTCTTGCAGGTAAAAGGGGAATATGGGAATACAGTAGGCTTTGAGCGATAGTCAAATATTTTAAAGCTTAGAAATTCGGTTCTCTTTCCACGGCCAAAGAGATAAAAAAGTGAATAAGGACCTTCCGTTTGAGCAACGTATAAGCATTGCAAAACTCACACAAATACAAGGAGTATTTCCAAAATGGTTCACTTCACAAAAAATGCATTTGGACATATTTTGTCTGTTTTGACGAGATCTACATTTTTGTATAGTAAGATCTGCTCTATCTCCTACGACTTACCAGTTAGGCAAAAGTCATTAACATTAAACAGGAATACATAGGCTATAGTCAGAAAATTCAAAATATACATTTCATTTGCTATAAAAATGTCTCAAACATATGGCATTTTAATTAAAATCGTTAGAGCCATTTTTGAGAACATCAAAATTTTCTGTGCAAAGGGCAGTTTAGAGTGGAGGAATTTTTGAGAGACACTAAACTTTAATACCAACTTCGGTTTTAAGAGACCTTTCGCTTTTGAGTCATACTGTTCACACACACACACACACACACACACACACACACACACACACACACACACACACACACACACACACACACACACACACACACACACACACACACACGGACCTTTTTCCAAAACTGCCTTTTTGAATTCAAGGGGCCTCAAAACATATTTCCGGTGAAATCTCGACATGGAAATTTTGGGTCGAATGCAATACTTTCCCTACTTACTATACGTAGTAGAGAAAGTTAAAATAATTTTTAATATTTCTCTCTCTCTCTCTCTCTCTCTCTCTCTCTCTCTCTCTCTGGGTGGGTGTGTGTGTATTTGTATGTGCGTATGTGTTTGCGTGTATGTGTGCGGTGCTTGTGTGTGATTGTGTGTGTGGATGTGTTTAGTGTGCTTGTGGAGGGTCGCATTCTTCATTGACTGGAGTATAGTTCGTTGTTTTCCCACTTCCATCCAGTAGGAATCGATTCAATCTGACTTGAGATATCAGAATATCTTCCCTACGCAGAGCAAATGACGTGGTAGGTGCCGGTTGTGAACACAGTAGTTGCGATATTAATCTAGTTACAAAATGGACTACATATCACTAGGCTGCTCGTTAAATGTCACAGATCAGTGTTGTGAAAATTTGACAAGCCACGGCAAGGTCGAGAATAAAGTATAGACTGGTCCATAATCACCCCCAATTAATAATTACTGCACAGTCTACAACCAATTTACATTTAAATGTAATTAGTGCACATACTTTTTCGTCATTGTGGAAACATGGATACTAAATTTTCACTTTCAGCTATATACGTTTTATATTGCAATGTGTTTTGTTTCAGTTATTTTGCCTTACAAACTTATCTGCTCTGATTTATTTAAGATCACTGAGCATATTAAATTACACACTAATCATTCGAGTATAATGGAATGCCATGGCAATGTCACTGCTTACAACATATTTTCGTTCTAAGGAAATATTTGGATTATGCACTGTATTATTTGGATATATATATATATATATATATATATATATATATATATATATATATATATATATATATATACACATCATAAATAAAAATATGCTAATGAATTATTCACGGTACGATTGAATGCTAAGGACACGAAAATGCTCATAATTTTAAGACTGTGTAACATGAAATTGGTGATATCAACAGATGACCCACATAAAAGCGTAGAGTTCAAAGAAACGTCGGTGAATCATCGCTCCGACCAGTCGCTATCTAAAGTATTCTCGATTTTGACATCACATTTCCGATATTCAGTGGAAGAATCACTGCTTGATCATTGATTTAGGAAGATTAGTTGCTATACGAGATAAATAGTTTAAAGCAAGGGTTAGGAAACCTTAATTCTCTTACACATTTGGATTCCTTCCACTTATCTAAATGATCTACTCCATACATAGAGTTAAGACCATTTCAAACTGCTGGCGTTCAAACCGGCCATGCGACGCGCATTTACAAGGAAGAGCGCGCTCTCGCACTGTGCATGTCGGAGATTAGGCCTCCAACCCATAAAAATGTGTCAGTAGTCGGTCTTACCTCTCATCAGCGATGTCCAACGTTTGCGAAAGAGGGGGGTTGTATTTACTTCCTTTCACTTTATGCGGACTGTGCCATTCTTTTAGCAATCAATTGTGTTGCAGTGGTGGTTTGGTTACATGTACGTTACGTTTGATTTACGAAAGCAGTTTCAAATCTCATGCGATAAACATCTATTCATTAGTGACTTCTTTGATATTGCTTGCGTTTAACAAGTCTACCAATATTTGGCGACAAAGTCGAAGCCTTAGAAGAAAAATCAAGTGATCGTCACGTAACCTATTGCGATAAACCTTTTAATGGTTTAATTTAGAGAAAGTCTTTTCACAAACATATGTAGAGTTATACTCACTCTTAAAGACATTATACATGCAAACACTTATTTCTCTATCTAATTCATTTTAATCGACATAAGCATTTTCATTTATTGATAATTTTCTTGTAGGTGCAAGGGGAATATGGGAATACAGTAAACTTTAAGAGATAGCGACAAGTTTTAAGAGCTGTTTGCTATGCTATGCCTTTGAAATTCCGTATTTATATTTGAGAGAAGTATAAGTATTGGCCAATTCAAACAAATAATAAAGAATATCCGGAAATGGTTTACTCAAAAGAAAAAAGTAGTTTACATGAATTATGTGTTTTAACCAGAGCCATATTTTGTATTTAGTAAGCATTTGTCTGTCTCTTACTGTTTACCATTTATGCAAAAGCTATCCAGAATGAAGAGGTCTTCTGAAGACATTTCCAGAAAATTCAAGGTACTCGTATGACTTAGAAACAGCCATGAAATCGCCTGTTTGTGTCTGTCACTGGATACTGACTGGCTTGGGAGACTACACACCACAGGCGTGATTTACCCTCCGACTAAAAGAGGAGGCGGGGAACAGCAGCTAATTAGGTAAGTGTCTCCGAAAAGGTGACCGCCTCCGTAGCGCAGTCGATAGCGCGCTTGCCTTTGGCGCGGAGGACCTGGGTTCGATCCTCGGTACCAGCATTTTATCCTCTCTGGGAGGTCTGGCACGGGGTGCACTCAGCCTCGTTAGTCCCGGGGGGACCAATTGAGGAGTTACTTGATGGAAAATTAAGGCCCTGAAGACCGCATAACTGGCCGGAAGGGATCGGGACGCTGATCACGCCCCACCCTCCAATACTGCACCCCACCAATGACGTCCGTAGTGCGCCGAGGTGGGGGACGCAGCGGCTGGGCGGTAAGGCTTGGCTCTTCATGGGCTGCTGTGCCGGGGCATAGTTTAAGTTAGTTTAGTCTCCAAAAAGGTAAGGTCGGACCTCGCTCCCTTTTCTCAATGCATGTGTTCAAAATAATGTCCGGCCAAGAAAACACTGAGATACCTTCTGATACTCTCTCTGTGTAATTTCATTAAACACTCATTCTCAAGTTATTGAGGAGTGAGTGCATAGATTGTTTACACATACCTGTCCTGTTATAAATCTCCCTCCCCTCCCCCCTGCCACATTAGTCGTTGCTGGCAGTGTACCGCACCATCGTAAACAAGGGAGTTATTACAATTGGCGTGTTTTAACAAGACGTTGGGATGACTGAGTGGTCAGGTAGCTGGCCGTATGGCATGCATGACAATTGATTTTCTTCCTACTAAACGCGTGCCTTACAGCTCGCTATAACGCCAGCAAGTTTAAACTGGACCGCACTGCAAGGTGCTGTAGTGCAGGTTACGAGTACTTATTTCTTGGACTACACAAAGGTACTTTCTTCACGCCAGGATGGGAGTGGGCAAAAACAATTGTACAAAAGTTATACGGTAATGACTAGAGCTAGGATTTGTATGTAAATGCATATTCTTTCTCTTTGCTTATACTTAAGTAAAAATAATAAATGTCCATAAATTAGAGCCTTAGTTCTCATATAATGACATGTCATTGTTACATATTTGAGCATAGTGACATTCTTTTACATATTTGTTACCTTGTTTAAGTAAAATGACATATTCTGTCTCTTACTGTAAAAAGTACGTCTTTTTTTTTACGATAAGTATTGTATTCCACCCAAAAATTCGATGTCGAGATTTCGCCGGAAATACATGTTTTGAGACCCCCTGAATCCAAAAAATGCAGTTTTAGAAAAAGGTCCGCGCGCGCGTGTGTGTGTGTCTGTGTGTGTGTGTGTGTGTGTGTGTGTGTGTGTGTGTGTGTGTGTGTGTGTGTGTGTGTGGATAGCATAACTCAAAAACAAAAAGTCGGTTAAAAACCAAAGTTGGTATTTAAGTTTAATGTATTTCAAGGATGCGACATGAAGATTTTGAAGAAAATAGCCCCACCCTAAACTACTCTTTACATGGAAAATTTTCCGAAAATTTTTATTTTCTTGAAAATGGCTCTAACGATTTTGATTAAAATGTCATATGTTTATATTTGTATGACAAATGAAATGCATATTTTGAATTTTCTGGTTATAGCCTATGTAGTCCTGTTTACTCTGGATGACTTTTGAATAACTCGTAAACCGTAGATTGTAGAAGATACACAAAATCTTACTATACAAAAAATCTGATGTGTTGCACTCACATGACTTTCTCTACTCTTGTACTAACCATTCTTACAAACTCTTATTCCTCTATCTTATTCGTGTTAGATGAGATAAACATTTACAGAAATTTCCTATTGCTTATTTCCTTGTAGGTGCAAGGGGAATATAGAAATAAAGTAGAGTTTGAGCGATAGTCCAATCTTTTAAAGGTTTGAGATCCCGTTCTCTTTGCACGCTTAACATACAAAAAAATCTGATGTGTTGTACTCACATGACTTTAATACAAAATTCAATGGACCAAAAAATGTTCGAGTTAATGACGGTTTTGAATTATAAGCGTTCGAATTATCTTAATTCCACAGTAATAATATATCTTCTGAATATTCATACTGTTTGTCTTCGATACTTATACTTTGCTGTAGTTTATATTTGATAATGAAATACGTTTTATTTGTCTCCGTAATGAACTGAATCATGCACTAATAGTAGCCCTTTTTCTTGAAAAAAAAAAAAAAAAAAAAAAAAAAAAGTCGTATCTTTAAGAACGTCGCTAAGAAAGAAATCCACAGGAATAAGATAAGGAGATCTTGCTAGACATTCAGTTGATTCCCTTCTACTCCTGCCCCTTCTTAAGGTCATATCAGTGTCTTTTACCTTTGGAACATTTGCTATAATTTCATCAGCAGCAATGTTCACCCTGCTTACTAGTGTTGTGTTAATCTTTGAGCATTCTTTATAAACATTAAATTCACACACTCATATTGTCACCCTCATACCTCCAGATTCTACGAATGCCTCTCCCACTTCATCTAACTTGATGTAAAAAGTGCGGGTTTAAAAATATTAATGCACATGTGTGCGCGAGCTAACTTTTAATCCAAGAAAGGCCAAACTGTTGCTTATGAAGTATTAGGACAACTTGGTTCGCGATTGAACACTAGGGCATGTGCCTATTAATTACATCCCCTAAAGGGGAGACTGGTTATAATGTAATACGAAGTCAAAAGACAAAAAATGTAATTTCTTACTACTGAGTTTTGTAAAAGTGTTACATTCTAACAAGTTTATAAGTGCAATATTTCTCATATTATTTTTTAAAATATTCTACAGGATGAATAGTTAATATGTACTTATAAAAGCTTATTTTGTACGTAAACCAACAAATTGCTACCGCAAAACTCTAGTTCCGATAGGATAACAAGAACAAATTTGTGTGTTATTAACAGGTTAGGATTTTTATGTGCAAATTTCAGATGAAAAAATCTGATGTGTTGCACTCACATGACTTTCGCTACTCTTGTACTAACCATTCTTACAAACTCTTATTCCTATATCTTCATGTTAGTTAAGATAAACATTTGTACAACTTATTGCTTATTTCCTTGTAGGTGCAGGGGAATGTTAGAATACAGTAGGCTTTGTGCGATAGTCAAATGTTTGAGATTCTGTTGTCTTTGCACACTTAACACATAAAAAAATGAACAACGATGATCCATTTCACGAAAGTTCTACGTTTTCCGAAACTCACACACATAACAAAGAATATCTCCGAAATGGTTCACCCTACAAGAAAATTTATTCAGACATAAATTGTGTATTTTAGCAAGGTCTACATTTTTTGTATAGTATGATTTGGTCTATCTATAACGGTTTACCAGTTATGCAAAAGTCGTCCAGAGTAAATACGACTACAGGGGCTATAGCCAGAAAATTCAAGATATACATTTCATTTGCCATAAAAATATCTCAAACATATGACATTTTAATCAAAATCGTTAGAGCCATTTTCAAGAAAATCAAAATTTTCGAAAAATTTTCCATGTAAAGGGTAGTTTAGGGTGGGGCTATTTTCTTCAAAATCTTCGTGTCGCATCCTTGAAAGATATTAAACTTAAATAACAACTTCGGTTTTTAACCGACTTTTCGTTTTTGAGCTATGCTGTCCACAGACTGACAGACTGACACAGACACACACACGGACCTTTTTCTAAAAATCCTCTTTTCTGGATTCAGGGGGTCTCAAAACATATATTTCCGGTGAAATGTCGACATCGAATTTTTGGGTGGAATACAATACTTCCCCTACTTACCAGTAGAGAAAGTAAAAAGGAAGGGAAAAGGTGCTCAAATAAGGTAAATAAAAAAAAGGGACAAAAAGGTGCTGGTTTATTCAACTAATTCAACAGTTTCTCTTTCCTCTATTCCAATTTATTGAATTACAAACAATAACATCAAATTAATTATCACTCTTCAGAAGAAGGAAAACACATGAAGCTGTTATACTTCAAGACATTAAACATCTCTACATTTTTAAAAGTAAGTCTGTTTCTATTAGACGATAGAATGTCTTTGTAGATGCTAAACCTTCTTTCGACATCCACAGAAACCAGTGGGGCAAATCTTGTATTCACTCAGAATGGCAATTCTACAGATGGGGCAAAATCCTCAATGTCCGGATTCTTCTGAAGACTAAGCTCAAGTTTGTCTTTGGCAAAGCCATCTAACTGCTCTCTCACGGAAGTAAAAATATCCCAATGTTTCTCCTTTTCCAAACCTTGTTCTTCCAATAGTTTAATAGCTGCAGTCAGGTACTTGTAACTATGGCCACAACATAGTTCTGTCTGCAAATTATGTATTTCTTCCGGTAATAGAAGTTGCTGTGCCTTGGAAATTGCACCTGCGTCGGCTGGACCCAAAGAAAGCACAAACTCTTTAATTTTGTCAAAATTCTCACACATTACTCGATCCAAGATCCCCAGCGAGTAATGACCGGGAAATTTGGAAGAGGCAGGCCAGTGGTTTCCTTGTAGACCACAACACGATTCGGAGCTTTCAGCAGAACCTTCTTCAGGGCAGAGATGAACTGATTTGTGATGTCGTATTCGTTCCTTATGGCTTCACAAACCCTGTGAAGGACATGAACGAAGCATGTCACATGCTTCAACTTAGGAAATAGAGGCTTCAATTGGTTAGCAGCTGAAACCATGTATGGAGCCTGGTCCGTAACTACAAGAAAAAGTTTTTCAAGCTTGATACCAGCAGGCCAGAGTTTGTGACAAAAGTCCATAATTGATTGCATTACTGTACTGGCATTGGCTTTCTGCACCTCATACATTTTTTAACAACATGGGCTTAACTTTCACCTCTGCTAAGGGAAGAGCTAAAATGTTCAAAACATATCGTTCCATTGAGTCTATGGTTTCATCCACAATGATTTCCACATCGCAATCAGACACTTTCTCCTTAATTCTTTGTATGGTTTCTTGGAAAACAGGTTACATGCAGTTTTTCTTAAAGTACTCTCATTCGGCATTGACATCTTTGTGAATTTTTTTCAAGAAATCCCTTGAAGGCTGGATGGTTCACCTTATTGAGAGGAATTCCTGCTTGTGTAAGAGCTGCACACACCTCAATGTTGATTTCCTTAAAATTTTGATTTTTTAAGAACTCTCTTGAATCGCATTTCGTAATAGAGGCTGCCGCGATTTGTTTGCCTGAAGAGTCTTGTTCATTTGATGCTAAGAGCTGGAAATGTGCTGTTTTTATCCAACCAAATTCCTGAATCGCAAATAGTATATTGAATAACAGTTGCATTTGTGTCTATGAAATCTTGTTCGAATTCCTGAGCCAGAACAATCAGTCGAGCACTGGACACCTTTGGCATGGTGTCCAGTGTCTAGTAAACCACTCGTTTAGTAATGTAACAAAGGACTAACACCAGTTCAGTTGCTGACTCAATGCAAGATTGCCAACATTTAAAAGTAAAATTATCGTACCAGTCACTCAAAATTATAGATTTGGATTCAAAATTATCGTACATTATAAACCAAATGCTACAACAATAAAAATATCAATATAATACTTATGAAAATATAAGAGTAATGACGTTTATTATATTTACTTACAAGACTGATGACCTCAACAAATATTACAACTTTAGTACTTATGTCTCTCGCACTATTCATCTGAAAGTTCATCCTCCATTTGCAGCATTGTACAAATTTGTTGTTGTGATAAATCTTAACATTTTCTCGGCGACTTGCAGATTCTGAGATCTACCACGTTCTCTCATAAGATGAGACGACAGAGTAAGTCCATTTACTGTATCTAGTGCCAATCTGTTTCTAACTTTGGTTTTTATTAAACCCAGTTTAGAAAAAAACTTTCACAAGAAGTGCTTCTGTGGGGCAAGGAAACCACTGATAATGCAAAGACTAGTTCTTTCAAATCAGTATTTCCACCAAGGTGACATATGTTTAACAACACTCCAGAAATGGTCGTGATAAGATCGTGCTGTCAAAACGACCTTAAATAAATATTTACAAAAAAAAAAAAAAAAAAAAAAAAAAAAAAAAAAAAAAAAACCACTCCAGAAACTGTCAGGTTCAGGCATGTTCTTTATTTCACACAGAATATCACGTATTCCGAGTTTTCTCCATTGATCATAAATTTTCTGAACAGTGTCTTCTTCGTTGAGATTATCAGATCTGGGCACACTGGCAATAATAGGATAAGGGCAGCAGGCTTAGTAGGGTTGGAAATGGCTGCTATGGGGTGGAGACACGCCATGAGGGCAAAAGTGGTGTCGCTATTTGTAATTAGTTTTATTTCGTTGGTGTGACAAACCAGTGAAAATGATATTTCGCCGATATTGAACTATCATACATTCAAATTATCGTACAACCCCATAATTATCGTACGGATTGGCAACCATTGTACAAACATTAAACTTATCGTACACCCCCCCTCCCCCATAATTATCGTACGAGTTGGCAACCCTGACTCAATGTGACTGTTACACAACTCATTCACTTGCTGTCCACACTCTTAAATAACACCGCAACAGTTACCAGAATGTTCTAATTCATGGTGGAACTGCAGACTCAGTGATTTCTAGTAACTTCGGGCAGAACCCCAGAGTCAATTTTCGGAACTACGCGTGTACGGTTATTGCTGTCTCTGCGTGACCTTGGAATCAGCGCGAACAGATGACGTATGCCACAGTAACAAACTCACATTCACGAACAGCAGGCTACTGAGTCTGGTGAAATTAAAAGGATAGAATGATATACAATGACAATGAGTCATTGTAAGTTGCATTATTGCTGGCTGAAGCAAGAGAAAGAGGATTTGTCGTTATTTTCCATTGTTGTAGGTGAGCTCTCAACTCCCGTGCAGCGCTTGCCGAAAAAGTTTGGCTTACTTTTACATGTTCACAGCAAGGCGAGGAGATATTAATTAAAAGTTAAATATTTTATATTGATTAAAATCATATAGAGTAAAATGGAAGTAAACTCAAAAGAAAAAAGGGGGAAAAGGGGATTATGGACATGGTTGGCGGAAAAAGGGATAAAAGTACCCAAAAAGGGAAAAAGGTGCATGAACAAAATGCCTCTTTTGGCAACCAGAAGCAAAATTTCACACTGTGTTATCTTTCCGAAGAGCTTAAATTTACCCTAAGTAAAAAGGTGCGCACCTAAAAATCCTAACGCTGGTTATTAAATTGAGCGGGATGGCTCAGCTAGCAACGTCTGTGGTCCGCATTCGCGAGGTCGCTGGTCCGATCCCCGTGGCCGGTGTTCCTGACCTATGGGTTCTTTCGGAGGTTTCCACGGGTCGCCAGGCGAACGCTGAGAAGGATTTCCATATCCTCTGAATTTCCCCTCCCTCAATTTCATTACATTAATAATTTCATTTCACCCTTCATCCCGTTAGGTTTCTTTCAGGGTTGGAAGCGTCGGCGAGCGTCGCGGCAGTAGCACGGCAGGCGGAACGAATGCGCTCTGGAAATCTCGTCCCTCGGACTGGAAGGTGAGCCTACTGGTTTCCGGGTCCCCCATGTAATGATACAATCCCGAGGGAGAGGGGTGATTGTAAATGGGAAAATGTAGAGATACTGCCCCTGCTCTGTTGTTGCAACATTCCTGCCGCCCTTAGGATCCCTTCACCTCATCCATCCTTCGTGGGGGGTGTCCGTCAAGGGCACAAAAGCTCGTCTTTCGGCAAATTGTCATTGACATTTTACTGTCCATCAACATCCTATTACCGGTTTCCTAAACTTCAAATATTACATAAGTTGCACAAGCGAGAGTGGATGAAGTGGTAAGTGGCGAAGCGAATGGAAGACATAGAAAGAGAGAAAGAAAGAGAGAAAGAGAAAAAAAGAAAGAGAGAAGGAGAGAAGTAGAGGAGAGAAGGACAGAAAGAGAGAAAGGGAGAAAGAAAGAAAGAAAGAAAGAAAGAAAGAAAGAAAGAAAGAAAGAAAGAAAGAAAGAAAGAAAGAAACACAGACAGACAGACAGACAGAAAGAGAGAAAGAAAGAAAGAAAGAAAGAAAGAAAGAAAGAAAGAAAGAAAGAAAGAAAGAAAGAAAGAAAGAAAGAAAGAAAGAAAGGAAGAAAGGAAGAAAGGAAGAAAGGAAGAAAGAAAGAAAGAAAGAAAGAAAGAAAGAAAGAAAGAAAGAAAGAAGGAAAGAAAGAAAGAAAGAAAGAAAGAAAGAAAGAAAGAAAGAAAGAAAGAAAGAAAGAAAGAAGGAAAGAAAGAAGGAAAGAAGGAAAGAAAGAAGGAAAGAAAGAAAGAAAGAAGGAAAGAAAGAAAGAAAGAAGGAAAGAAAGAAGGAAAGAAGGAATGAAGGAAAGAAAGAAAGAAAGAAAGAAAGAAGGAAAGAAAGAAAGAAAGAAAGAAAGAAAGAAGGAAAGAAAGAAAGAAAGAAGGAAAGAAAGAAGGAAAGAAGGAAAGAAAGAAGGAAAGAAAGAAAGAAAGAAGGAAAGAAAGAAAGAAAGAAAGAAAGAAGGAAAGAAAGAAGGAAAGAAGGAAAGAAAGAAGGAAAGAAGGAAAGAAAGAAAGAAAGAAAGAAAGAACGAAAGAAAGAAAGAAAGAAGGAAGGAAAGAAAGAAAGAAAGAAAGAAAGAAAGAAGGAAAGAAAGAAGGAAAGAAGGAAAGAAAGAAGGAAAGAAAGAAAGAAAGAAAGAAGGAAAGAAAGAAGGAAAGAAGGAAAGAAGGAAGGAAGGAAAGAAGGAAAGAAGGAAAGAAAGAAAGAAAGAAAGAAAGAAAGAAAGAAAGAAAGAAAGAAAGAAAGAAGGAAAGAAAGAAAGAAGGAAAGAAAGAAGGAAAGAAAGAAAGAAAGAAGGAAAGAAAGAAGGAAAGAAAGAAAGAAAGAAGGAAAGAAGGAGGGAAAGAAGGAAAGAAAGAAGGAAAGAAGGGAGGAAGGAAAGAAGGAAAGAAAGAAAGAAAGAAAGAAGGAAAGAAAGAAAGAAAGAAGGAAAGTAAGAAAGAAAGAAAGAAAGAAAGAAAGAAAGAAAGAAAGAAAGAAAGAAAGAAAGAAAGAAAGAAAGAAAGAAAGAAAGAAAGAAAGAAAGAAAGAAGGAAAGAAGGAAAGAAAGAAAGAAAGAAGGAAGGAAAGAAGGAAAGAAGGAAAGAAAGAAAGAAGGAAAGAAAGAAAGAAGGAAAGAAAGAAAGAAAGAAAGAAGGAAAGAAGGAAAGAAGGAAAGAAGGAAAGAAGGAAAGAAGGAAAGAAGGAAAGAAAGAAAGAAACAAAGAAAGAAAGAAACAAACAAACAAAGATTGTTGTAATTATCACATTAACAGGACCGGAGGTGCCGGTTCTGCTACTTTACGCATGAGTAAGATTGCAGTATGTTATCATAACCTTGCGTACTAAATCACAGACTTGTTGTAAGTGCGAACCCCCGGAGGATGTCAATAAACAAATGACAATCGCGAAGACAACAGGTTGCAGCAAGTAGATGATAAAGTGCAGTGTAATTGAACTTGTCCTTGAGGAAGGAACAGCGGCAGCTGGGTCAGAAGTTCACGATTTGTAGGGAGACGAGTCCAATGTGGAGGGAGGGGGCAGCTCGTTTTCCGGGCGACCGGATGAGAGACTTCCGTTGTGTTCACAACCATGGAATTCCACCGCGCGCATTCCTACTTACAAAACCACGCTTCGTTACCGATGAAGATGGATACTTACAACTTTTTGCTAAGGTGATGTTAATATCTTCTAATTCCCCTCCCACAACCCAGACTACCTCCAGAATCCTCTCACCGATTCCATGCAGTATTTGTTTTTCTTTCCCTCCTTGCTTTGTTTGTTCTAAAACGTGTGCTGCGTAGCACACACTACACATTACTTATTGCAATTTTACAATAGTAATAGAAGTGCAGATAGTAACATTGTATGGTATATCAAATCCCAACGTATTGACTGTACAGACCACGTGACTTGCTGCGAATATAAGTGAGTCAGCAGGAGGCTGGAGGGCGGTTCGGCGCAGTAGTAAACAAACAACATATAGCCCACTTTAAAAACTTTTAGTACTTAAAAAGAAAAATTGAACTAAAAAATCTTATGTGTTACACTCACATGACATTCTCTACTCTTGTACAAAATATTCTTTCAAACACTTATTCCTCTATCTAGCTCATATTTATCGCGATAAACATTTTCAGAAATTACCGTATTGCTTATTTTCTTGTAGGTGCAAGCGGAATAAGGGAACAAAGTAGGCTTTGAACGATAGTCAAATCTTTTAAAATTGGTCGCTATATGAAGGCTTTGAAATGTCGTTCTTTTTTCACGGTCGAGATATAAAAAAGTGAATAGCGATCTTCCACTGCAGAAAAGTTTAAATATTGCAAAACTTACACAAATAAAAAGGAAAATTTCCGAAATGGTACACTCCACAATAAAAAATGCATTTAGACATAAATTGTGTATTTTAACGAGATCTGCATTTTTATAGTAAGATTAGGTCTATTTCTTACGGTTCACCAGTTATGCAAAAGTCATCTAGACAGGTTAAACAGGACTATATAAGTTATAGCCAAAAATTCAAATGTGACTTCATTTGCCATAAATACATCGTAAACGTATGACATTTAATCAAAATCGTCAGAGCCACGTTTGAAAAACATCAAGAGGCACAGGAAGGCGATACTCGTCCGTGGTTTGCTAGCCTCTGGTTCTCGAAGCCGCGGTTTCAAACCCGGCGAGGGCGATGTATTTTTTTCAGACGTAAAATTCCTCAGCATATTTCCTTCGGAAGGGAAGCAGAGTCTCAACCTTGATAAGGAGGCCACTGTGCAACATTAAGCTATCTTTTACACCCAATATAGAATGGGACGCTAATAACCATAGCAGTTATTTTTAACAGGAAGGCGACAGCACTACTGAGACCGTACATCATCCTGTTCAGGAGATGATGTAGACAGGAAACTATGCAACTAAGGTGATGGTAGCTATCTGAAACACTAACTCAAGTGAATCAACGAATCTGCAAACCGTTAAGATATGACTAAGAAGTTGAAGCGACGTTAAAAACAATCTATGTATGCTGTAGGTATAGACATGCACTGAATATTACTGATATATCCACATCCGTAATTCATCCGACGTTTGTGGTGCTAAAGGAAGGAGCTTGTAAAGAATTTTGCAGCACTGTAATAATAATAATAATAATAATAATAATAATAATAATAATAATAATAATAATAATAATAATAATAATAATAATAATAATAATAATAATAATAATAATAATAATAATAATAATAATAATAATAATAATAATAATAATAATAATAATAATAATAATAATAATAATAATAACAACAACAACAACAACAACAACAACAACAACAATAATAATAATAATAATAATAATAATAATAATAATAATAATAATAATAATAATAATAATAATAATAATAATAATAATAATAATAATAATAATAATAATAATAATAATAATAATAATAATAATAATTCGAACTCTGACCAGTGCTTTCTACGGATCACTATCACTCTGAAGATGCCATGTGCTGTCCTTGGCGAAACGTCGGTATCTCGCTATCTTGGATACCTTCTAGTAATTCTAAAACGATGTTGAAATTTGATAACATTATTGTGTGTGCCAAATAATACATTTCTCAAGCAATCAATCAGTTGAATGACAAGGATCCTGCCACCAAGCCGAGAGCTGTCATTGCTTCTCTTCATCAGGGCGAAGTGGCAAGAGCATCGTGGCCATTTAATTGTTTGTTTGTCTAGGAAGGCTTGTATGAACATCCCCAGGAAAGCTTTAAATCAGATAATAACGTCAACGCGCCACAACACGCCTGCGCAGCGGCGGTGTTTAGCTATTACTCAGGACAGACAGCATTGCGTTTGTTTATTTGCGGCCAACGGAGGAATCACTGTCTGTTTACCAGCTCATAGCTCCAGGGGAATTAGGGGGACTGTTACCCGAGTTTTGTGAACTTCCACGCAAACGTTGCTGCTGGGCGCGTTGTCAACTTACCTCCAATGCTATTCGTGCTACGTTTACTCGCTGCTAATTTCTCTTAATTTCAGTTGTAAAATCATACTTATCACTAGTTTTATGTCGGAAGTAATGAAAAAAGAGTGCAAAAGTAGATAAACTGCCGTATAAGAGTGCTATGAAATCAGCTATGTTGTTGTAGTTGCAGAGCAAAGTGTTTCATAGTGATAGTTCTATGGTAATATGCATCTTTATAGGATGACTGAAACAAACAAATCTTAGAGGTTTATAAAACGAACACATTTTGGGTTTCATTGGGCCACACTGTTGTTTCCTTGTCCCCATACACATGTGATCTCAATCCCATGAAACCAGCTTGGGCCATAGTCAGAAAATTTAAAATATACATTTCATTTTTCATAAAAAATATCTTAAACATATAACATTTTAATCAAAATGTCCATTTTCGAGAAAATCAAAATTTTCCATATAAAGGGTAGTTTAGGATGGAGCTATTTTCTTGAAAATCTTCGTGAGGCATCCTTGAAATATATTAAACTGAAATACCAAGGTTGGTTTTTAACCGATTTTTCGTTTTTTAATTATGCTCTTCACAGACATAGACATCACACACACACACACACACACACACACACACACACACACACACACACACACACACACACACACCCACACACACACACACACACACACACACATACACACGTATTCTTCTAAAAACGCTTTTTTTTTAATTCAGGGGCCTCAAAACATATATTTCCGGTTAAATCTCGACATATTGGGTGCAAGACAATACTTCCCCTACTTATTATATGTAGTAGAGAAAGTAAAAAAATATGCGAAACTTGGTATTCTAGTTCAGTTTATACCATTTTCAGCAACATTAGCGCCCTGTTATTTTGAGGTAGCATTGCTGTTCCAAAGTAATGAACAGCAATTACCTAGTAAGAGGAATAAGTTTTAAGAGTATTGTGGGTATATACTTCAAATTGTAATGTTGTAACTCCAATGTAAAAATGATCATGTCGAGGTATGTGCAGTGAACTAGAAATGTAGAGAATTCTTGTCTGAGAGAAAGTTTGAGGTGTGTAGCGAGCAAAGAGGACTTCTGTATGAAAAAGTTAGGAGAGATTTATATAATGCCACAAGTGATTGTCAATTTATCCAGAGAATTTGAGTATCACCAGTTGCATTTATTAAGACTATTACGAATTGAGGGATGATATAGCCTATAAATTGTTACTTAAATGTTGTATTGTAATTACTAACCTTTTAAAAAAAAATACGTCAGCGTCCATTAGTACGCTGGACTAATTCCCTCCTTGCGCACACAGTTTATATTAAACATATTTCCTGTTGTATTCCGTGTTTTGAGGTTTCCCTCTTCGAACTATTTCATCTCTTTCAGCAATAGATGCGAGAGTCAACCATTTTTTACATTTAAACCTAGCAGCTCAGTTGCGTCAAATTACATAAGCTATTGCGCATCTGTGCCAGTACAGCTGGATTCTCTAACGTGATCACAACTTAAGAAAAGCAATTAAAATTCAGAGGAAGTGATAATGAAATTTAATAAATGTTTCGCGAATAAAGGCTGTTATTGGTTAAAATTTGAAATTTTTATGCATTGATTGGTTGATTTCAACCAAGTCAAGCACGAGTGGACTAGTCTTTGTAGTATTATTCAGAAAACTATACTTGAACTTGACCAAGGGACACTTCTAGAACAGTATAGTTCGGGAATTTCCCCCTAAAAGCGCATAATTTAGCATGTGATATGTGTTATAAAACAATGCAAATTTGTAAGCAAGCACAGGACGCCGAGTCAGTGACAATGTCCGCCAAATTGTAACCACATTGCCTCAAACTATAACGATTGTAAACATATAGAAGGGGAGAAAGAGAAAGTTAGAGATACTGTAACGGAGCGCTGTTAGGCCGCTGATTGGCGAAGGAAAATTTATGGGTGCTACAGAGGCGGTTATTGTATGATAAATAATAAACGAAACACCTATGAATTTCCCTCCACCAATCAGCGTTAAGGAACAGTGTCTCTCTCATTTCTCCTCTCCCACATGTTCACACATTTGTTCTACAGATTATAGAGGATATACACGGAGTATCTAAGGAGGATTTGTTGATAACATTTTCGCGCTCGATAAGAACGGGTTGCAATGAAAGTATTTACTCGCTAACACACGAGTGTTACAAGCGAGAGTGAAATACCACGAATGCGAAACAGTGCACTCACATGACTTTCTCTACTCTTGTACTAACCATTCTTACAAACTCTTGCTCCTATATCTTCTTCGTGTTAGTTGAGATAAACATTTACACAAATAACTTTATTGCGCCTTTCCTTGAAGGTGCAAGGGGAATATTGGAATACTGTAGGCTTTGAGCGATACTCAAATCTTTTAAAGCTTTGAGATTCCGTTCTCTTTGCACGGCTAAGATATAAAAAGTGAACAAGAATGTTGAATTTCACGAAAGCTTGTTTTCCGAAACTGACACAAATAACAAGGAATATCTTCGAAATAATTCACTTTACAATAAAATATTTAAAAAATATTTGGACATAGATTGCGTGTTTCAGCAAGATTCACATTTTTTTGATTTGGTCTATCTCTTACGGTTTACGAGTTATTCAAGTCATCCAGAGTAAACAGCACTACATTCAAGAAAATTATCGAAAAATTATCCATGTTAAGGGTAGTTTAGGGTGGAGAAATTTTGTTCAAAACCTTCGTGTCGCATCCTTGAAAGACTTAAATACCAACTTTGGTTTTTAACCGGCTTTTCGTTTTTGAGTTATGGTGATCACACACGCGCGCGCGCGCGCGCGCGCACACACACACACACACACACACACACACACACACACACACACACACACGGCACGGACTTTTTTTCTAAAACTTTTTTTATACACGGAGCCTCAAAACATATATTTCCGGTGAAATGTCGACATCGAATTTTTGGTTGATGTTTCCTCTACTTTACCATACGTAGCAGAGAAAGTAAGACGTTTTTATAGCAGTGGTTAGTAAGAGCCTCCTATAGAAATAAATCATAGTACACAGGTGAAATCGTGTGTCAGGCCTTTTCCTTATTTCATCACGTACCTTATCTGAGAATGGTTTAGCTTGCGCGTTATGCTATCTTCATGCTCACTGAAGTACAAACAGTCAATTGAATCATAAAAAAGAGTGAGTCCTTATCTCTTATAAGTCATTTTCCGCCCTCTATACATCTTGCATTGTCTGAATATGAAAAATGGTTGAAGTTGCGAGAGTTACTAAGTTTTTACCTTCTCTAGTACGTATAGTCAAGTAGTGGAAGTATTGTATTCGACACAAAAATTCAATGTCAAGATTTCACAAGAAATATGTGTTTGGACACCCCTGAATTAAAAAAGACCGTTTTAAAAGGTCTACATAGGTCTCTATGTATGTGTACGTGCGTCTGTCAGTCTGTGGACAGCATTACTCAAAAACGAAAAGTCGGTTAAAAACTAAAGTTGCTATTTAATTTTCATATCTTTCAAGGATACGACACGACGATTCTTAGGAAAATTTCTCCATCCTAAACTACCTTTTACGGAACATTTTGATTTTCTCAAAAATGGCTCTAACTACTATTTTTAGATATTTTTATGGCAAATGACATGTATATTAGGAATTTTCTGGTCGTAGCCCATGTAGTCCTGTTTACTCTTAGTGACTTCTGCACAAGTGGTAAACCTTAAGTGATTAAAATTAACTATACAAAAATGTATATCTCGTTAAAAGACACATGTTATGTCCAAATGCATTTTTTGTGCAGTGAACCATTTCGGAGATATTCCTTATTATCTGTGTAAGTTTTGCAATACTTAAACTTTTCTCTTGCCTGTGCAAAGAACAGAATTTTAGTGCTTTAAAAGATTTGACTATCGCTCAAAGCCTACTGTATTCCCATATTCCCCATGCACCTACAAGAAAATAAGATAATTTCTGTAAATGTTTTTCTCAACTAACACGAAGGAATAAGAGTTTGTAAGAATGGTTAGTAGAAGAGTAGAGAAAGTCATGTGAGTGTAACACATCAGATGGGAGGGGATACACATAGTGCATGATACCCAAGTAACGAATCACCAGAATAATTTGATGTAATTCCCAAATTATTTTATAAGTGGTGTTGTTCAAGTTGCAAGATGTCCTAATTACCTTGTTGTAGTGTAGAACCTCCATAAAGCTCCAACTCCACTGAACGCTTCATGTAAACCGGTGGAGGGGTGTTTTGTAACCGCGTGGTGAAAGTAGTCTTCTGTCTGCTGTGTGTCACTCGGCTGACAAGCAAGATACACGTCGGGTCTGCAAGCATTGTCACCATTGCACAGCATGGGCTCTGAGAGAGAAGTTTATTTTTTAGGCTCCCCCACCCCGTCTAGATGATGAATTTGGACTACTGTTGAGGGTGTTGAGGGTATGGTAAACGCCATCTTGAGCGAGCAGCGTTTTTTTACTTTCTTTACTATGTATAGTAAGTAGGGGAAGTATTGTATTCCCCCCAAAATTTCGATGTCGATATTTTACCGCAAATATGTTTTAACGGCCCTGAATACAAAAAAGCAGTTTTAGAAAAAGGAGTGTGTATGTGTGTGTATGTGTGTGTGTGTTTGTATGTGTGTGTGTGTGTGTGTGTGTGTGTGTGTGTGTGTGTGTGTGTGTGTGTGTGTGTGTGTGTTTGTGAACAGCATAACTCAAAAACGAAAAGTCGGTTAAAAACAATTTTGGTATTTAAATGTAACATCTTTCAAGGATGCGACACGAAGATTTTGAAGAAAATTCCTCCACCCTGAACTAACCTTTACATGGAAAATTTTGATTTCTTTTCAAAAATGACTAGCGATTTTGATTCAAGTGCCATATGTTTAAGATATTTTATGGCAAACGAAATGTATATTTTGAATTTTCTGGCCATAGCCTATGTACTCCTGTTTACTCTTGATGACGTTTGCATAACTGGTAAAGCGTAGACCAAATCTTGCTGTACAAAAATGTAGATCTCGTCAAAACACACAAGCTATGTCTATGTGCATTTTTTATGCAATGAACCATTTCGGAGATATTCCTTGTTATTTGTGTGACTTTTGCAATACTTATACTTCTCTCAAATGGAGGGTCATTATTCACTTTTTATCTTTTGGCCGTGTAAAGAGAACGGAATTGCAAAGCCTTCATAGAGTGACCAGCTTTAAAAGATTTGACTATCGCTTAAAGCCTACTGTATTCCCCTTGTACCTACAAGAAAATTAGCAATAAGACAATGCTGCAAGTGTTTATCTGAACTAACACGAAGAAGATAGAGGAATAAGAGTTTCTAGGAATAGTAGTACAAGGGTAGAAAAATTTATGTGAATGCAACACATCAGATTTTTTCTCTTGGCAAGTATGGAATGTTGTATCTTGCGCGTTGTTCCTTACGCATGCGCAGTTAATGCGGTATTGCAATTATATATACATACAGGATGGAAGAAAAGTCATTGCATTAATTAAACCAGTGATAGATCTCCGTATATGAAACAAATTTTAGTTCCAATCCTGGCTATGGCATTGCATTTTTCAGTCCTGATTCCACCTCTTAAAACATTGCCCACACACGCCTTGTGTGTTTAAAACACCAGCAGTAAGCTTGTTGGCATAAATAAATAAGATTTTGTATCTTAGTTTTTGTCTCTGATCATTTCCTACAGAGATGTTTTAGTTTTTCCGAAAACAAGACACAGACAAGCTGGTAACACTACAGATTGAGTTGGGTGTCACTTTCACTAGGTCAGTACATAAACAAACACAGCAGCGTGGTTACCTTGAACTAAACAAACACCATGCCGTGTCCTTCCGTGTTATCTGCGCAAGTGTAAGTTAATCAGATTACCAGCTGCGCTCGTCATCTCCCAAAACGTTACACCACCCTGCGTCGTGGTTACAAGCGACCGATGTGTTTACAACCAGAAACCGGTTCAGGTCCCTCATCTACCTCTAAGTGTTTATTCAAGGAGGTTCTTATGCTATTCATTTTATTATGCAACGTATTACATTCACACGGTTTTCTCTACCCGATTTTCTGTTACATTACACATTTGCATGTCCTTCCCTACTTCCTCTTATACAAACAATTCATAATTTTGCTATATGTTTGAAACAGAAATGCAACGTACTGCATTCACACTGTTTTTTCTACTCTGTTTTTCTTTAAGAAACACAATCACACTTCCTTTTGTACTCCCTCTTCTACAAACAATTCATACAAGTTTCCATATACTCACTGGCACAATGACCGACTCATGCCTGTAACTGTGACGCACCCTCTGCTGTTCCCTCGCCTCCTTATATAGCGGGAATGACCTCACACGGATTTTTCTCGTGTTCCACAAACACGCCGGCGATGATGTAGCTTTCTCGAAGGCTCTGGAAACCCTTTGTGTTGTCGCTTGATTGTTGTTAGTCACGTGTTCGCTCGCGTGAGTGGTGTGGGGAAGCTTGATCTTGCACATTTGTTTACTCACCAGCTTCGTACGTGGTGAGGAGTAGCTTGGCCCCGAATTTCCTTTGTTGTGCGCCGTGCCCGGCGTTCACAATAACTTAGTGAAGCAAGTGGATACTACAGATGCTAGAGGTGCATTGTTTGTGGTAAAGTAAGCTATCGTCAAAAAGTCAAACAGGAAAAGCAATGGCAAAACAGCATGCGACGAAGTGAGGAAATACATATATTGAAAATGTTTGGAAACCACATGTGGAGAAGAATGAAAGTAGATTAGACGAAATAAGTAATGAGCTGTTTCAGAAACAGTAGGCTAAGGAAAAATGATGAAACTGACCGCTAAGAGAAAAATCTAATGTGTTGCACTCACATGACTTTCTGTACTTTTGTACTAACTATTCTTACAAACTCTTATTCCTCTATTCTCTTCAAGTTAGTTGACATAAACATTTGAAGAAATTACCTTATTGCTTTTCTTTTAGGTACAAGGGGAATACAGTAAACTTTGAGCGATAGTCAAATCTTTTAAAGCTGGCCGCTATATGAAGGTTTTGAAATTCCGTTCTCTTTGCACAGTCAAAAGATAAAAAAAGTGAAAAACGACCTTCCATCTGAGAAAAGTAAAAGTACTGCAAACCTCACACAAATAACCAGGAATATCCCCGAAATGATTCACTCCACAAAAAAGAGCACTTGACATAAATTGTGTGTTTAAACGATATTAAGATTTGGTCTATTTCTTACGGTTTATTAGTTATGCAAAAGTGATCAAGAATAAACAGGCCTATACATAGACTATAGCCAGAAAACTCAAAATATATATTTCATTTGCCATAAAAATATCTTAAACATATGGCATTTTAATCAAAATCGTTAGAGCCATTTTTAAGAAAATAAAACTTTTCGAAAAATTTTCATGTAAAGAGCAGTTTAGGGAGGAGCAATTTTCTTCATAATCTTTGTGTGGCATCCTTGAAAGATATTAAACTTAAATGCCAACTTTGGTTGCATACCAACCTTTCGTTTTTGAGTTGTACTGCTCTCAGACACACACACACACACACACGCGCGGATCTTTTTTTAAAATGCTTTATTTGGATACTTGGGGGCCTTAAAACATATATTTCCGGTGAAATCTGGACATCGAATTTTTGGGTTGAATACAACACTTTCCTACTTACTATACATGGTAGAGAAAGCATAAAGAAATTGGCTGGAACGCTAGGGGAAAAAGAAACAGTGCTGAAAGTGTTACAAAGAAAGATCAATAAAGCACAGGTTTAGGACACAGAAAATGCCAGTTGTTAGACGATATTAAGGTAAGTGACCCACATGTGGAGACAAAGAAGGAAGAATTGAGGAGGATGAGCATTTGGTGGAGTGAGTACTTACTTTTGCGCAGAAGACTATGATTTAGGGATTGAATGATTGTGATATCAGCAAGTACCCCTTGCCTCTCACGATGGAGGGGAGAAGAGGAGACGAGACGGAGTCCACATTCTAAGCGTAAAGGAATGTACCCGCTGCTGTTTGTTGAACTTTTGGCAGGCGCATCCCTAGACTCCTTGAACAGATGTTATACTTCGCAGAACAACGTTTACAAATACACTCCTCTGTTTCAAAGCATGCAGAGTTATTAGTTATTTACTTTCCGTGTGAAAACTAACGAAAGAGCTACTTAATCATAATTGCTATTGTGAACCAATTTACTTTAAATTTGTCTCTAGGACGTGTATTCCATACATAATATAGCGCGTTTGTTTCCCTCAGCTAGAAGAAGGGCTTAAGGGGCCCTGGCACTGAAAAATGGCTATGTGCTACGTTTAAACGCCCCTTTTCTGCTTAAATTTTCGGCAGTATTTGAACCAAATATTGACTACAACTTGTCTTTGGTTTCAAAATCTGAAAGATTTTCCATCAAACTGTCATTTTCATCGCCTTCTAGTAGATCATGACACAGAGGTTCTCTGGCTGTATAGTCCTCAGCCTCAAGCGTGTGTACGACTGTATGTTTCCAAGTATATCAACTTTCTTCAATGTGTAGTGGGGTTCTGCACACGGTGTTTTGAGAAATTCCCAACTCCCTACTATATCTCCTGCTAGGTGCAGAGGAGCTATTAGACATCGCATACGTCATACCATGAGTACCAGCAGACACAATCACTATTCTTTCTTCTTTGGTGAACATACTCTCAGATTACCTGCAAGAAAAAATAATTCAGTAACTATCACTAAAATGTATACACTTTTAATCACCCTGTATATACACACATACATGCACATTTGCATACTCTAAAAACCCATGACGCAAAAAGAAAAAAAAAAAAAAAAAAAAAAAAAAGAACAAATATATAAATGCACAACCATCACACTTTGAATGTAAAATAGGGATGAAAGGGGTAGGGATAAAAAAGAATTTTATCAATATGGCTGTTAACTCCTAATGGGTTATTAGGTTCTTTTGATGAAGGAATAGTAAATGAATTATTTCTGTTGCAACAATAAATGGTAGTACAAAATGAAACGTGAAAACTCAATTTAATGTTGCATTATCTAGTGCAAATCCTCCTCAAACTCTGATCAATAAAACAGAAATAAATATAGTCCCAGAAACAGCAAGTCTATTGATATGAAACTGAACTCAATCATAGTATGTAATAACACCTGACTATGTCTTTAAGTTTATAGACTTCAGCTAAAGCCAAATCCATGGTGTAATTCCTATTAATTATATCTAAGGAAAAAAAAAAGAATTTTTATATTGCAGTCAATTACCCTTATTAACTCTCTCTCCCTCTCTCTCTCTCTCTCTCTCTCTCTCTCTCTGTTGTAAAGTTGAATTACATTTGAAAAATTCCATGCCACGGTCGAGATTTGAACCACGGAAGTTGGAATCTCCGTGTTGATGCTCTTATCACTAGAGCGAGATATTCAAGCGCGCACTAAACCTTCACATTCTAGTATCCCGTAAATCTTCAACGCGATATCAAATATTATAGATATATCTCAAAGGCGATTTGCGATATTACAAATATGTTTAAACTTCCGAGCTTCATAGTTAACCTCTGTTAGGGCTAATTCATATTTGATAACTGCTCTTTCACACGAAACTTGCCGATGCTCTTACCGCTTGAGCTACCACGGCCATAGGTATATGTAACTGTCTCTCCTGATTCTCTCTTTATCGTTAACTGAGTTGCACTTTGGGGAAACCTTATTTATGCTGACCAACTTTTTACTTTAAAGAAGACGGCAGTCGGTACTCTCTGTGTAGCCTATGTCTCACCGCAAACCGAATTGTCTTAAGATTCCAGTACTAGACTGGTCGAGCTCACCATGTGTACATCAGAAATACCGTATAAGAATTCGTAAACCAGGTAAATATACATAATGAACTATTGAACCTTTACTATCTGCTCTAATTTAAGTGACATCTTTGGGTGCTTTTCGAATGGACTAGAGAGGTTATTGCTGTTGCTGTCGATGACCAGTTTCCCACTGTATCTGCTGTTTATCCTAGTCAGCTTGGTCGGAATTAGAATTTTAACTTCAATTCCTCTCTATCACGAGACTAAGCACTAACTCGCTGGATTATAAAAGTAATTCTTTACCGGTCATGTTTTAATGTTATCTTTAACATACATATATACCCCAAATGCTGCTTTGCTCTTGACACCTTATACGGGGTCGCCCGATGTCTCTTAATGGTTTATAGAATAGTGCTTGCCTTGGCAGTCTAGAAGGTTCCATCCTCTTAACGTGATCGTTTCACTTGCTCTGATACCTTTTAATCCTAGCATTATCAGGGGAGGGGGGGGGGGGTGTTCTTTATGCCCACCTTTTGTAATTTTATTAAATTCTGTCTTTTAATTTTTTTATTAAAGACATGCAGTTAATCTTTATTGTCAATCTCTGTTTCTTCTACTGAATTACGTAATTGTTTCAAAGTTTTCCTTGTTGGTCTTTTTGAGAAACAACGAAATGTCAAGGTGGTCATAAATTACTGTCCCATCGGTATAATGTGATTTATGCAAAAAACTAAAAGTTAAGCAATGTTACATAGCCAATCTTAAAATAAATTTGTTTTAAAAATTTCTCAGACATTTTGTTACCAGTGGTGGCCACAAAGTACGGGGCGGGGCGGCGGGGGGGGGGGGGGGCTGGTAATATAAGTTCTGGAATAACGCTGGTTAGGGTTAATTTTACCAAAATGTTTTCTTCGTTTAGTTCTTCTCTTATATGTACATTCCTGAGTCGATCTTTTCTAGTAAGAGCCAATAAGGACCTTGAAAATCTCATTTGAGATGCCTCCAATCTTGATCTATCCTTGGTTTTAACTATATTTAAACGAGGGTTTGGATACTATTCTATGTAATCGGAAAAAAAAAAAAAAAAACAGAAGAAGAGTCGGTATACAGTAGCAATGGTGGCATAACTAAAAGCAGGAAAAGGCTACTTGTGCGTAAGTGACAAGAGTTGCTGTAATAAAGACCGCCTTGGCTACCTAATATAGCGGTCAGACCTTGGTTATTCCAGGAGGCCTTGAGCAGATATTCGTCACCACGTATTGCCACATCACATTATCTGGCTCTCTGCACAACTTGTGGCTGGCTAGCTGGCTATCCAAGTACTCGTACTAAAACACAACTATTTCATTAAATGTCTCACATTTTATACTTAAAACATATCATCTATTGCACTCACATAACTTTCTCTACTCTTGTACCAACCATTCTTACAAACTCGTATTCCTGTATCTCCTTCGTGCTAGTTGAGATAAACGTTTGTACAAATTATCTTATTGCGTATTTCGTTGTAGGTGCAAGAACAATGTGGGAATACAGTAGGCTTTGTGCGATAGTGGAATCTTTTAACGCTGGTCGCTACATGATGGCTTTGAAACGCCGTTCTTTTTGCACGGCCAAGAGATAAAAACGTGACTAACGACCTTCCATTTGCTAAACGTTTAGGTATTGCAAAACTCACACAAGTAACAAGGAATAGCTCCGAAATAGTTTACTCCACAAAAAATAAATAAATGCATCTGAACATAGTGTTTTAACGATATTTCCATTTTTGTATAGTAAGACTTGGTCTATCTCTAACAGTTTACCATTCATGTAAAACTCATCAAGAGTAAACAGGACTACATAGGCTATAACCAGAAAATTCAAGATATACATTTCATTTGCTATAAAAATACCTTAAACATGTGGTATTTTAATCAAAATCGTAAGAGCCATTTTTGAGAAAATAAAAATTTCCGGAAAATTATCCACGTAAAGAGTAGTTTAGGGAGGAGGAATTTTCTTCAAAATCTTCGTGTCGCATCCTTGAAAGATACTAAACTTAAAGACCAACTTTGGTCTTTAACCGACTTTTCCTTTTTGAGTTATGTTGTTGATACACACACAGACACGCACAACACACACACACACACACACACACACACACACACACACACACACACACACACACACACACACACACACACAAACACGCGCGCGCGGCCTTTTTCTAAAAATCTTTTTTTGGGGGGGGGATTCAGGGGGCCTTCAAAACATTTTTCAGATGAAATCTCGACATCGAATCTTTGGGTGGAATACAATACTTCCCTATCTAACTATACTTAGTAGAGAAAGTAAAAAATGGAAATTGTGTTGTATTGCACAAAGAAATATTTCTCACGGTGCGATATTATATTAGCGTGTTTAAAAGTTTATACAGAGGCAATATTGACGTAAAACTATCAGCGAAAATAATATACATTACTTAGCATTATTGTACCCGCATGCCTCTAGTAATTTCAGGTGGCAGTGCACTCCATTTCTACCACTGGCAACTAGACTGTTTACAAAAGGAAAGCTACTTCGAGTTGTTCTTAAGGATAAGTTCCTTTGTTCCGCTGCTGTTTCTTCCGCTATTGTGACTTCGCACGAGGGTTGGTCAAGATCCGATCCGTACTGGACCTATAATTGTACCACCGCTGCGCTGCGCCGGCCTCATGCTGACATAACCATTACAAAAGTGATCATACAGCTTATGCTTCCCCCATTGTTGGCTGGTTGACCCACAGATCGCTACTGTTCTATTCCTCAGGATGCTAAGTGGGATTAATCCTTACATAATCCCAAACTTCTTCCCTGTGGCTCGATTGGAACCCAGGCCTCTCGTTGAAGGAACCGTAGCACCTCGCTACAACCCATTAAGCCATTGTGCAAAACATGTTATAAATGAAATGAAGTATCAATAAAATTGTATTTGCATTCAAGTGCTTTTGACACTTCCTATGAAAAGGCAGAGTTCATAATAAAGTTCAAATTACTATACTGAAATAATACAAATAACTATATTTTGGACTATATAGCGTTTCACTCTTAGAAGACAGTATGGAGTTAAATAGGACATCTCTGTCTCTATCTAGCGCATACAAGTTGCCATTAGCCGAGTCCTTTACTACCCTCGCTTTGTTGCCAGATTTCTAATAGTATGGTATAAATATTCATTTGTTATAAATTTCAGGTTTGAACACATTATCCTATGCAGAATTTTTTTCTCTATCAGGTTATATCCTTTTCAGAGTCATTATACATTTCTATAGGTCCAAATTTCTTCAGAAAACGTTTTTTTCAATAGAAGTCCGATATTTGCTGTTTCTACACTCATCACGCACTAACTAACAAACTAACTGGTAGAATGCATCTATATTTTTTTCTTAAGTAGAGTAAACTATAGTGCTACTACCTGCCTACTTTGAATTCTCTATGTTTACCCAGTTAAGTGTTATAATTTTTTAAATTAAATGTTTTCGGAAAATTTTATATATGTGCACTGCAAAAGTTACGCAGTGTGAAACTTTTTTGTTATTGAGTTTACATCAGGGAACCAGCGAGAACAAATGTTGAGGAAGGTTGGAGAAAGTTTTTAAAATAAACCAAAAGGCAGTAAACTCTTTCTTTTATCCAATAAGGCAAACAAAAGGTATTCATCTATTCAGCGTCAGGCCTGACACAGAAGATAGTATAAGGAGCAGCACTAACATTAGTTCGAAAGAAGCCGTGTGCGTAACTGTGAGCTGTTATTGCGTTATTTGTTTAATATTTTTGTAAATATTTGTAGTTATGGAGGGGGAAGCTAGGAAGAGACGATATGTTGGTAAATTATGAAATAAGGAACGCCAAATAATTATGAATGTGTTAGATTATTTTTGAAGTAAAATGCGTTTAAGGCAGTAAAAGAAACAGCTAAGGCTGTTGAGTGTTCAGAAGCAGTAGTGTATAGGATTAAAAAGGAAGTAATGAAAGGACCTCTAAGAACGCCATCGAAAAAGAAAGCAAAAAGAGCGGGACTACACAAAACGCTAGGTTAACGCAATATGATTGAATAGTGCAAGGTGGAGTGCGGCGAATTGTTCATTCTTTACTGTTTGCAAATATTCCACCCATGCTGAATATAATTTTGTCACAGTTCAACAGTGATGAGACCCTACCAAACTTCTCAAGGGCCACTCTGATTTGAGGTTCGAATATGAAAGAAGGGGTAACAAGTGCATATTAATAGAAAGAGACGATATCGATATCATCAGATGGCGACATAAATATCTAAAAGACGTAAAAGGTTTAGGGACCAGGGGAAATCAATTGTTTATACAGACGAGTCATTTGTAAATTTAGGTCATACAGTAACAAAGGCGTGGAGGGATACCAAAGTTAAAAGTGCCCATCTCGTCAAGCAGCAATTGAAGGACTAAGTACATGACTCAGGCCACCTCGAGTCGCTCGCGGAGAGAGATTCGTAACTAGTACATGTTGCAACACTGCGCTCCATTTAACGTGTACTGTCTTTTAAGGGTGAGACGCGCTTTAGTTGTAAGCATTGATACCGAAATTAGCTAATAATAGTAATATAAACATATATCATATAAACATATGATACGGCAGATAGATAAATAATTGCAATAAATATTTTACGTAAGTTAAAATCTACGTATGATGTAAGAAGCACAAGAGTTATAAGTTCTTCAGGAAGGAGTCATCAGCTAAGCAGTTCTAAGGCAATTAGGAGTTCTAAGGAAATCAAGTCCACAAGAAATCCTTTAGTTTAGCCCCTTTTACATTCAGCAATCGCAGAGCTCCAGAAATGCACGTAGGCCAGTTCTGAAAATTAGAAAAGGAAAATAATTTTTTAGGATTTTGCAAATAACGGAATAAAAATTGTATTTCAGATGCGAATAAGAATTAAGATTTGGTAAGAAATATGTAAGAACTTTTTCTGGGAATAATGATGAAGGCGAAACTTAAAAGAGTGCGTATTTATGAAATTCACGTCTTTTATTTTTTGTGTCTTAAAGAAGTGGTTTACTATGATCGACTATCGGTAGTCCCTAGCGTCTAAAGACCGCAGTCGGGTTATAGATATTGACAGTCGCCGCAAGAGGATTCTCGACTAATATTTCAGCGACTTCGCAACTTCCACTTATTACGGAAACAGCTATGTTAAAGCGTAAAGTAGTGATAAGTCAGAAACCTTTATTACATCTAGAAGGTGCTTTGCATTCCTAAAATTATCTATTTTCAGATTTTATACCGTGAATGACTGATAACTATGTAATTTACACAAATTCCTTTAAAATAAAAGGCAAGAAAAACGAGGCTTTTCAAAATGGGGTCCAAATAAGTAATGTCAAATTTCTTGCTTTTATACATAAACTCTAAAAATGCCTAATGGATGATGAATGTGTAAGGAAAGAAGAAAGTTATAGTTGAAAAGTAATAGTTTACTGTCTCTTATTTGGGACCACGTGGTGTCTCTTATTAGGATCCAGAACACACTGAAATTTCATGGCTGCCTATGTTTACACACATTACTAAATCCGCTTGTAGCAACTTCTGTGGGTCCTATATTACCAATAAATAATTCAATTGTACTTAGAAATCACCTTCATAAATCTTCAGGGCTTCAAAGAATATGGGAATAAAATTTTCAACTCATTCAACAAAGTTTTCTTCTCAGGTTGCAACTACTTGTATTACCGGCACCACACAAACAACGTTTTCTAAGCAACAGCATTGTTACAACTATTTCCAGCAGATAGCAGCACGCTGTTGGCGGGATA
This sequence comes from Tenodera sinensis, assembly GCA_030765045.1. Classification (NCBI taxonomy): domain Eukaryota; kingdom Metazoa; phylum Arthropoda; class Insecta; order Mantodea; family Mantidae; genus Tenodera; species Tenodera sinensis. The sequence goes on from CM060964.1 coordinate 307,490,043, forward strand.
CATCTCTTATTTGGATACTTTAAGTTAATTTGTTAGTTACAATTTCTAGAGCTGTGATTCAGAAACAATAATTCTACATCCTTAAATAGTTCGGTAATTCGCTTCATTATTGCCTCCTTAAATGTATCTATCAACCTATCTGGTGTTGTCCATCGCCACATACACATACCTTGAGAAAAAGACCCTGTATCGGAATTGGAGACGGCATCAAAAAGGTATCTCACGCAGACACACATTATCAGCATTTTCCCAGGACCTATGAATTCGTAAATAACCTTTATGAATAACAAACATTACATCATTCAGAAATCCCAGATGCCCCCTAGGGACTTCCTCGAATTAACAGCCCTGACGCGGTAGGCACGCGCCACTTCCAATTACTAACCTCTTCTGGGAAGTTGTTGCTACGTCACAGCAGCAATAAAAACAGGCTTCTTGAATCGCACCTCTCTGTTTTCATGTTCTTTAAATTTAACATGAACTTTGTCGTCATGTGCCAATCTATGCTGACTGAAGGAAAGGTTAGTGGAAGTTCATTAGGAATTTGCAGAATACGACAACGCACATTCCTCGGCATCATCACAAGTATCTGCGCAGAATTCAACGTTGTCATTGTTGTTCAGTGGCAGCTCGTGGACCGCAACTGGTATATGAAGGAATCTTATCCACTCCTCAAAAAATCTAGAAAAGTAATAAAACCAAGCAAAAATGCTAATAGTTATTTATGACACAAGGGCTAAGAGGAAGGGTTTATTTTGTGAGTAGGTGTGAACCTGCGAACAAAATAAAACCTTCCTTTTAACCTGTACATCATACACTATTTTTAGACAGTCCTGAATATTTATAGACATATTACAGATTATATATAAATATATGATGTTGTTTTACCTTTCTCATCGTCATGATAAGTCTTGGGGTTGCGATGTTCATTTGCCTTGCGTAGCATCAGTGTTGGCAACATGACTTTTACAAAATCATAAGGAAGGCAGTGGAAATAATAAAGCGACGAAAATAACGTAATGAAATTTAATTAATTAATATTACAATTTTTTCTAAACTTATTCATCTTTTGAGAAAACTGAAATTCAAATGACCTGCCATTTTAAACAAACACTGTGTAACTCAGATTCACGACCTACTGGAATGAGGCGATGGTCATATTCCACAAGAAAACAAAGTTGGCATTACTGGCGTGTTATAAGCTTTTGAGCACTGAGCGAAAGAATTTTGTACTTTTAACACAGCCGTGAACTACTAAAAGGCCCACTTTTACTATCAACTGTCTAAAAAAGTAAATTTCAAACCTATGAGATGCACCAAGTCCATATTCGTCAGAATTAACTCTGTAAATGTTTATTATCTATAAATGAACATGGTTGCGACTAAGAATAATTTTTGGCCGTCATCACTGCGATTAATCAGTACTCAACAGAGCGGAGTGGCTCAGGCGGTAACACTCGGAACTTGCATTCGAAAGGTCTGAGAGTCGATCCCCGGTGACTCACCAATCTGAACAAATGTCTTCTTCGCGGTTTCCCCTGGTCACTAGGCGAATGCTGAGTTGCTTACTTTCCTTTCCGTGAACCTTCGGTCTCGCCATTTCATTTCATCATTCAAGCAAGTCTTTCTGGTTCTGAAGTGCTAGCGAAGGAGCGAGTGTGGTGCTGCTGTGTGGTGGAATTTGCGCTCTGTAACTGCTGTTCTCGGCGTTGTGATCGCCTGTGACAAAACCCGCGAGGCTGCCGGCTGCACGAAAACTCTTGGCGACGAGATGAACCTTCAGCAAACGTTAGGGACCCCGAGACGGCTCGGGTACCTTGGCCGGATTCAGGCACAACCGCTGGGGATTCCCAACTCCCTCCTCCCTTCCTCCCTCCCTCCATTCCTCCCTCCCAGGGTCTGACGTACAATAATCTAACTATAGGTTCAGCGTGGAATTGTTGATATGTTTGTGGTCAGGTTCACTTTTCTATTTATAAGACCATAGAAGTGTGAGATTAATATCCGATATATTTCTCCGAAAAGGTAATTAAAATGCATCGTTTTATACGATAAGTCGCTATATGCGATGTCGTACTAAACGATTTTTTAAATGTACCATTCACATAGGGTGTAGATGGGACTGTTAGATTTTGCTATTACCTAGGTATAGCCAATACGTCGTTGTGTCGCTAAAACCGGTTTTGACTGGATATATGTGTGTATTCTTGTGAGCTTCTGTAGGCATTACATAAAATTAAATAGTTAATTGTGTGAAATGGAGTGCAATTTCGAATTCTTATCTAGACAGCAATATTCGCCTTGTGCCCAAGGTCATCTGCGCCAACCTTGGTCGAAACCGGTGCAACGGTGTAGAAGCGTGTAAGGAACATACACACATACACTGCCTTTTATATTACTTTGAGATAACTTCATGGCATTGACCATTTACCAAATATTTGCTGTTGTACTTTTAAATTTTCTCCAACTGAAGCAATCTGCTTTGAAATGCTAAGTTCTAGTTTATTCTACCGGTTTTTGTAAACAGTTCGCTGTCCCTGTTACATTCAGATATTTGTTATTAGCATGAAAAAATAGTAAAACAAGATTTCCGTTTGATTAATTTGTAGAACTGCAATGAGGCAACAAAAGCTTCAGGAAGCCCTGTGTTAGTAACATAACAGGCTTATTTTTTTAATCAAATAAACATAAATTTAATTTGTTTTAATAGTGTGCACAGTAACCGTGAAACAAAAGCTTTCTCGGGTTTACCATTGCAATGAATTGCAGAGCGATGTTTAACCATTTATGCCGACGATGCTTTATTTGGATAAAAGTAAATATTTAGCGAAAGCTAATTTAAACATATGCTCCCCCTAATGACATTTGTTCAATGGTGTGTACCGCGTTAGGGCTCTGATAGGTACTCCATATTGCAAGCCTTGGCACGTTTTACGTTTTTAATTCCTGTGTAAGTAGTTGAACGCATATTAATATTAACAACAACAACAACAACAACAACAATAATAATAATAATAATAATAATAATAATAATAATAATAATAATAATAATAATAATAATAATAATAATAATAGCAATAGTAATAATAGTAATAGTAATAATAGTAATATTAATAATAATAGTAATAATAATAATAATAATAATAATAATAATAATAATAATAATAATAATAATAATAATAATAATAATAATAATAATAATAATAATAATAATAATAATAATAATAATAATAATAATAATAATAATAATAATAATAATAATAATAATAATAATAACAACAATAACAATAATAATAGTAATAATAATAATAATAATAATAATAATAATAATAATAATAATAATAATAATAATAATAATAATAATAATAATAATAATAATAATAATAATAATAATAATAATAATAATAATAATAATAATAATAATAATAATAACAATAATAATAATCGGTGGTGGTGGTGGCGGTGGTGGTGGTGGTGATGGTGGTGGTGGTGGTGGCGGTGGTGGTGGTGGTGGTGGTGGTGATGATGGTGGTGGTGATGGTGGTGGTGGTGATGATGGTGGTGGCGGTGGTGGTGGTGGCGGTGGTGGTGGTGATGATGGTGGTGGCGGTGGTGGTGGTGGTGGTGATGATGGTGGTGGTGATGGTGGTGGTGGTGCTGTTGGTGGCGGTGGTGGCGGTGGTGGTGGTGCTGGTGGTGCTGGTGGTGGTGGTGTCGGTGGTGGTGGGGGTGGTGGTGCTGGTGGTGGTGGTGTCGGTGGTGGTGGGGGTGGTAGTGGCGCTGGTGGTGGTGGTGATGGTGATGATGATGATGATGATGATGATGAGTATAGATATTCTATAGCTACTTCATACTGTAACCATTGTAAAATTTAAGCTATTTTGTAACGAATGACCCGAAATAAATGTAGAACCTGTAAACAGTACTGCATAATTACTAATTTAGCATAATATATTATTCTACATCTCCTCTACCTTAGAAAAAATTTCCCTCATTTTTACACAGAAATATTCAAACCTATTTATATATCAGCATTTATAGAAGAAGTTGACACCTAAACTGTATAGCTCGGGAGATAACATTATAGGATTATGCCTTGACAATAATGTTACAAAAATACATAGGCCTATACAATGTATAGCTACTGTATATATAAACACACATCTTGGGAAAGTTTTAAAGATCTCATTACCTTTGAAAGTATGAGGGAGTTTCCCTTTTTGACAGCCGATATTAGTCTGAACTGCTAAGTCGCATTGGGACTTATAACGCCCGTGCATGACAAATAGACGATTGAACAGCTAGGTTCACTATTTAAGCGGAATAGTGAAAAACTATCTTGAGGCAGTTATGAATATTACCATGGAATGCAATGAACTTCCCAATCGTGTTTAATTCCATACCTGTAGATGAATCTGCATTACAATGCCCTGCAATCTACACTTAAGTGATTTCGAAGAATGGAATCGCGCACCTTTGCTAGATATGCATGGGAAAATTGCACCAGGGGAAGGAAGTATGCCTATTGTTCTCTTGATGTTGTCAGCATTGCGATTCATTCAAGAGATTGAGCTTTGTGCTTACCTCTATAGTCTTCATGCAGACTTTTGCATTCTATATCTGCCTAGGAATTAAACACACTGAGTCGATCTTTTCGAGAGTTAAATTAATCCGAAAGAAATTCATTAGCAACAGCATTTGACTGAGTGCAGTATAGTGTGTGTCAAAGTTGATTGGACTTCAGATGATGTTTTCTTGAAAATACATATCAGGAACCTATTCGACCCCCGATACTGGTAGAATTTTTGTTATGTTGGGAAGTTTGGAAAGGAGTGCACTCAACTTCAAAAACCATTGAAGATCCATTTGAAGCAAAATTAGCAGTGGTCTAACTGCACATCAGCAGACGGAGATCCAAGTTCACCAAATGCTACACCACACTACCGCCCTAGCCCAAAATCTCTCTCTCTCTCTCTCTCTCTCTCTCTCTCTCTCTCTCTGGATGGGGGCAGTGGAGCAGTGTTCGCGGAATCAGCCTTGGCCTAATTGGGCTATCAAAATAAGAATTTGATTTTTAGAATAGTATGTACAGCATATTATCCACAAATTTCTGTGCATTCAAACCATCAAGATCACATCTATCACAGTTTGGTGAACAGACCCTCTCAAGTACTTCGTTTGGTGGTAAAGGAAGTCCTCTGCAGAACAGGATCTGGAAAACATCTTTTGAGATGTGAAAAGTGTTATCCTGATCGATTTACTGCCATACAGCTTTACGATTAATGCGGAATACTACAAAGTGAAGGAGATATTAGTTTGTGATTGACTTCCGCTCCTTTGAGTCATCTCTAGGGGGGGGGGGGGGGGCAAACGCCTAGGTCAGTGAGGATGATCTGCTAGATGACGAACCTTCGAACAGCTGCTTGAAGGAAACCAGTACGAATCACATGATAATTTCTCCCTTACTTACATTTCTCTCTTAGGATAGGTACACGCCAAGGAAGAACATCCAAGGCATCCGATTCGTGCACAACAATGCGTGTTCTCAACCAGGACTTCAACGACAAAGCACACTGACAAAACTCAGTCATCCGGATGCTAATTCGTAATTATGTAAATTATGTAAATTTTATAAATCCTAGATTCTCTCAGCAAGGTTATATTATGTTTCTTTATAGAGATGTATTAAAAACCTACTCAAAACAAGAATACATCTATAAATACACCAATTGATACAGCTTTAAGGTATGATTTGAATAGTAAGTTTTAGGTTTTAAATTTTCAGAGAATGGAAAGAATAAAAGAAAGGGTGATACTGGGGGAAATCAGAGCACCTGGAGAAAACCTGCAGAAGTGGCACTTGGTGTGCTGCAAATCCCACTCACAGAAACTGAGGTTAGCGATGGGAGACGAGGAGGGGCCTACTCGGTGTCGCCTTACTCTCCAACATGACATCACTTGATGCAACCCCCAATTCACGTGGCATAATGTAGCGTCAGCTATCTTAGGACTCTTTTATTAAAATATAGCCAAAAAGGACAACTGTCTTTTTGCCATTTCCAATACAGTTAAGCTGAACGCCCAATGTCTGTTGGGAAACTGAGCACCATAGCAATTAAAGATCATCCATAAATAAAAGTAAATTTAATTTAATTTTGAACAGTAATGCTCAATCCTATCAACGCAAAAATTTACCTCTGTACACGCTACATATGTTTATACAGTTCAACTTATTAAGTGTTCCTTTTTCTATCACCTAATTAGAAAAATCATTATATTCCACCCAATAATTCGATATAAAGATTTCACCGGAAAGGCTTGTTTTTAAGTCTCCTGAATAAAACAGCGTATTTACAAAAAAGGTGTGAGAGGAAGAGATTGAGTGAGAGACAGCGAGAGAACACTACACTAAGAAGAAAAGTAGGTATTTAAGTTTAGCATTTTAAAAGGATGGGGCAAGAACGTTTTCAAGAAATTTCCGCAGGCCTCGTAGCTCAGCTGTTGGAGACCTGTATCCTGTGCGAGGGGTCCCGGTTTGAATTCGCGGCTGGGGGTTGGACAGTTTTTCTATTTTTATTCATTATCCTCCTTAAACTATGAAAGTATGAGAGTGTGAATGTGTGTGTTTGTGTGTGTGTGTGTGCGTGTGTGTGTGTGTGTGAGTGTGCCTGTGATCTAATAAATAAAGGAAAACATTCTATTACAACCGTATACGAGTTAACACTATTTCGATAAGCAATGTACCGCCTGCGGTGCCGTAGTAGTAAAAGCGGGCGTTAAACACTACAACAACAACGATAAGCAATGTGTTCCAAAGGTACAAAGGCCGTCGATGTGGCCATTGTAGGAGGGGTGCATGAATGGAATAATAAAGAAAGAAAGAAAGGAGGGAGGGAGGGAGGGAGGAAGGGAGGAAGGAAGGAAGGGAGGGAGGAAGGAAGGGAGGAAGGGAGGGAGGGAGGAAGGGCGGGAGGAAGGAAGGAAGGAAGGGAGGGAGGAAGGAAGGGAGGAAGGAAGGAAGGAAGGGAGGGAGAAAGGAAGGGAGGAAGGGAGGGAGGGAGGAAGGGAGGGAGGAAGGAAGGAAGGAAGAAAGGAAGAAAGGAAGAAAGGAAGGAAGGGAGGGAGGAAGGCAGGAAGGAAGGGAGGGAGGAAGGGAGGAAGGGAGGGAGGGAGGAAGGGAGGGAGGAAGGAAGGAAGGGAGGAAGGAAGGAAGGAAGGGAGGAAGGAAGGAAGGGAGGAAGGAAGGAAGGAAGGAAGGGAGGAAGGAAGGAAGGAAGGAAGGAAGGAAGGGAGGGAGGGAGGGAGGGAGGAAGGAAGGAAGGGAGGAAGGAAGGAAGGAAGGAAGGAAGGGAGGGAGGAAGGAAGGGAGGAAGGGAGGGAGGGAGGAAGGGAGGGAGGAAGGAAGGGAGGGAGGAAGGGAGGGAGGAAGGAAGGGAGGAAGGAAGGAAGGAAGGAAGGGAAGAAGGAAGGAAGGAAGGAAGGGAGGGAGGAAGGGAGGGAGGAAGGAAGGGAGGGAGGAAGGAAGGGAGGAAGGGAGGGAGGGAGGAAGGGAGGGAGGAAGGAAGAAAGGAAGAAAGGAAGGGAGGAAGGGAGGGAGGGAGGAAGGAAGGAAGGAAAGAAGGAAAGAAAGAAAGAAAGAAAGAAAGAAAGAAAGAAAGAAAGAAAGAAAGAAAGAAAGAAAGAAAGAAAGAAAGAAAGAAAGAAAGAAAGAAAGAAAGAAAGAAAGAAAGAAAGAAAGAAAGAAAGAAAGAAAGAAAGAAAGAACGAAAGGAAGAAGAAAAGAAAGAACGAAGGAAAGAAAGCAAGAAAAAAAAGTAGGTAAATAAGGAAAGACAAATAAAGAAACGAGGAAGGGAAGGGGAGGGGGAGAGAGGGGGAGGGAGACGAGGAGGAGGGAAAGAAGGAAGGAAGAATAATTCCCCTCACCCTAAGTTACCCTTTACTCGAATGTTTCGTTATTTTTTATTTTCTCGAAAAAAGCTCTAAAAGCTTTGATTAAAACGGCGTATGCTTAAAATATTTGTATAGGAAATAAGATATACATACACCATGAATTTTCTATGAATAGCCTGTGAAGTCCTCTTCATTGTCAATCTGTTTTGTATAACTGGTAAGCCATAAGTAGGTACACAATGCACCATAACTTAAAATAAAGAATAACTGAAACTAACAGTAATAGTGGATCCAGTTAAAACATAAAACTTATGCCACACACATAGTTTCTGGCATTTACAATTTCCTAGATATTCCATGCTGTTGGTTGTTAATTTTCCAATATCTTATTTTACACTTTTTAGCTACTAAATCACCATTTATTTGTTTCTTATGGCGCCATGTAGAAAGAGTATGGAAATTCTGAGTTAGTATACACAGACGCACTTTTAAACATCTGATTATATATCGCTTCATCCTCTTGTACCTACACCGAAATGTACAATGAAGCAATTGTTTACTTTATCTACTACGCATAGTAAGTAGGGCAAGTATTGTATTCGAACCAAAATTTCGATGTCGAAATTTCACTGGAGATGTGTTTTGAGGCTTCCTGAATCCAAAAAAGTAGTTTTAGAAAATTGTCTTCGCGCGCGTCTGTCTATGAACAAACTGACTCGAAAACCAAAAGTCGGTTAAAAACCGAAGGTGATATTTAAGTTTAATATCTTTCAAGGATACGACACTAAGATTTTGGAGAAAATTCCTCCACCCTAAACTACCCTTTACATGGAAAATTTTTCTAACATTTTGAATTTCTTGAAAATGGCTCTAACACTTTTTATTAAAATACCATATTTTTAAAAATATTTTTATGATAAATGAAGTGTATATCTTGAATTTTCTGGCTATATACAAAAAATGTAAATCTTGCTAAAACACACAATTTATGTCGAAATAATTTTTTTTTTTTTTTTTTTTTTTTTTTGTAGTGTGAACCATTTCGGAGAGATTCCTTGTTATTTGTGTAAGTTTTGGAGAATGGAACATCGCTATTTATTTTTATATGTTAACCGTGAAAAGAGAACGGAATTTTAAAGGTTTAAACGATTTGACTATTGCTCAAAGGCTACTTTATTCCCATATTCCCGTTGCACGTGCAAGAAAACAAGCAATAAGATAATTTCTGCAAATGTTTATCTCAGCTAACATGAAGAAGATCGAAGAATAAACGTTTGTAAGAATGGTTTGTACAAGAGTAGAGAAAGTCATGTGAGTGCAACACATCGGATTTTTTCTTTCATCACCATTAACATCAGGTGAGTAGGAAATACGAGTTTGTAAGAATAGTTTCCAGATTCTTTTATTATTCCATTTGTGTTGAACTGTTTTAATATTATTTTCCAATGCAAAGCCGTGTATTTATTTGCTGCTCTCTGCTTTTGCGCGACTTCCCTTGCTTAATACATAATGCATGAAGAAACAGAGTAGATAAACAGGTCTGTAGTTCCTTCTCAGAAAAAACAAATATTCTTCTGGATAACGAAAACGTAGGAAGGATACTGAGTTCTAAACCGTTTTTAATAAGTGTTTTCCGCACGCGGTGGTATCGATTCCACGAGTACTATTGGACAAGCTCATTATTCGGAGAAGCAGAGCTCGCTTCCTGCCAGATGGCCTGCTTGTGGGAGCTTCTGCGTTTCCTCGAATTCTGCCTGCTAATAAACTGCACATTAATAAGGAGAACACACTCCAGGAAACTTTCGCTTTTCTGGCAGCAGTGACTTACGGAACATTACCGTGCTATAACAAGGTTTATCCCTGGTGCTGAGTTGTAAGGAATACGCAGGGGTACGCAGGGTTCCAGGAAGGAACTGCAGTCCAGTGTTAGGTTCACTCTGTGTAGTGTAGTCTATACCCTGTGCGGTTTATCTTGTCTCGAGCCTAAAGAAAGAGAAAGAGCTATGTTGAAAAGAGAAGCAAGTACTCACCTCTGGCGTTGGTGTTATGGGGAAGTTGGGAGAGGCTCGATCGCCTCCATCCAATCAGTGGCGGATTGTGAACAAGTAGCACTAGCTCCATCATCTGCGCTCACACTGAAGTAGACTTCCGGCGTTTGTGACCCCAAAATATGTTTTCTAACCCCACCCCCTACTTGCTGGTGGTAACGACTTGACACGTTTATGATCCTCTAGCCAAGTTACCCAGCAGAAGGTATTGCGAAAGAGGAGAGGTTGGATTTACCTCCTTACACTATACGCGGATTTTAGCACTATTTAACACTTGGACGTGCATTGTGTTGCAGTGGCAGGTTGGTTACATGTACGTTGCATTTGATTTCTGAAAGCGCTTTCAAATCTTCTGTAATAAACATCTGTTCATTAGTGACTTTTAGTACTATTTCCCTTTAACAAGTCTATGAATATTTGGCAACCAAGTCGAAGTGCATAGCCTTAGAAGATACATCAAGTGATCATCACGTAACCTATTGTGCTACAACTTTTAGTAAGGTTCAATTTGGAGAAACTCTGTTCGCAAATATATGTAGAGCTTTACTCAACTTCATACAAAACATTCTTGCAAATGCTTATTTCTCTATCTACTTCATTTTAATCGACATAAGCATTTTCAGAAATTATCTTATTGCTAATTTTCTTGTAGGTGCAAGAGGAGCTTAGGAATACAGTAGGCTTTAAGCGATAGTGAAGTGTTTTAAGAGCTAGTTGCTATGTGATGCCTTTGAAATTCAGTTCTCTTTGCAAGGCCAAGAGATAAAAAACCAATAACACATTCCTATTTGAGAAAAGCATAAGCATTAGCAAATTCACACAAATAATTAAGAATATCTCAGAAATGGTTCACTCAAAAAGAAAAAGAAGTGTTTGACATACTTTGTACATTTAACGAATTCCTATATTTTTTATTTAGTAAGCTTTTGCCTGTCTCTGTTTGCCAGTTGTGCATAAATCATCCAGAATGAACATATCTTCTGAGAACATTCCCAGAAAATTCAAGGTATGACTCAGAAACTGCCATGGAATTCCCTTGTGTCTGTCACTGGATACTGACTGTCTGTCCCTCCGACTGAAGGAGTGGAATAGGGAATAGCCGCTCATTACGTAAGCGTCTCGAAAGAGACAAGGTTGGACATCGCTGGTGTAGCCCATTAAGTGGGTTCAAGGTACCACAGGTCACCACAAGTCTGACTTGCAGGACTGTAAGCACTGGGATCAATCTAACTTTCGTTATAATGACGATCGAAGACATTATGCAGAGTAGGCCGTGCTCAAATCAGTAATTTTATCCATAGTAATCATGGCGGCTAACGTGAACGAGTGGGTTGATTCTGAAATCGAAGAAAATTGCAAAATAGGCTGTACTTCTCTTATAACTGAAAAATAAATTAAAAAACATTGCTTAGCTCTTTTGTAAGTAGGAGTGACATATTGAAATCTCCGGTTAGCTTATGGTCTGAATATTCCATATCAAAGAGTATGATAAACTTAAATCATGGTGTTAGCATTGCAAAGTTCTATTGCTTGATTGCTTTCTTAAAGAAAACAAAGTAGGAAAGGTACCAAAGAAATCCATAGTTTCCTGCAGAGAAGATATGGTAAGATTTTTAAATGAACCTCCAGCTCATCCATACGCCATTAGAATGACTAATTATCTCCCAAGAAATTGTATGCAATACAGGAGTATTAAGTGTTTTTGGTAATCCTCGGAAATTGAAAAGACTCGACTGCGTGTCTTCTTTTCAAACTTTTCCTCGGTCCAGTAAAAATCACTTACCATCTTTATATCGCAATATAGCTGCTTTACAATTATGTAATTTAGTTTTATGGTAGAATTCTACGCATTGTGCTTTCAAACGTATTAAAATAACTTTGAACACTCTAAGGGTTGTCAAATTTATTCTGAATCTTTCTGTAAGATCTCCCAAAACATTAATTTTACTTATATTATACAATGGTAACTCTCTCCATATGTTAAGGGGTTACACTGAGGATATTTGTTGCTAGTAAGGAGAAATTCATGCAGCTATTTTAGATACTGTGCTTTCAAAGTATAGTATATTCATGATACAATTTTAAATTAATAATTCTTGTGCACCAGTACTTTAAGACTAAAAACTGAGACAGATATCTCCATATTTTTTCAGTACCACAAAAACGATTAGTGTAAATAAACATCTGACGACGTCTTTTAAGAATAGTAAGTTTTAAGTTACTATTAGTGTTGTATTACCACATGACAAAAATTCGCGAAGACGAGTATTTTTCCCCTTTTCGTGATTTCCTTATACGCTCAGCACTGTGTCAATATAGCATAACTTTAGACTGATGAAGTTAGAACTTTCACTTATTCATTATAAAAGCAGCTGACGCAGAGAGTAGTAAACAAGGGTAATGCTGTCCTTCGGTAAGTTAGTAAAATAAATAAATAAGAATAAAAATATTCTAAATATATTATCCTGGCATCTAGAGTCCATACCAGAACACAGTATCTGCTGATTTTATTTTTATATTCCTCTTTATTATTCTTTTTACACATTAATTATCTCAATACAATATTTGCTGCAGAATTTCTAAATCACAATAATAATAACTAGCTATCTAACCTACACAAAAAAGACAGTACAGAACAACAACAACAAACAAAAGCTACAATTTTGTTATGGTTTAAAACAGAACAAAACAAAAAGATAGACAGGGACGACATTTAGTTGTTGATGTTTCCTGGGATCCATTATGTGTAATGTTCTCCTCTCGCTGCTGTTGAAGTCTTGCCGATCTTCTAATGTTGACAGCCATTTCTTCCTGTAATCTCTTTCCATGATCGCCTTCCACTTTTTTCCGGGTTATTTGCTCCATAACGTTTCGCCATACTGTTTCCTCCATGTATTCCAATATCAAGTAATCCTTCTTCCTTGTTATGCGGTGGTAAGCGCCATCTCGGCGCTGTGCTCGAACTCGGGACTCCTGGGTCTCCGCCCGGCCCTGGCTAGCCGTCTCATTTGCCCTTGCCTCCGGCTGCTCGCTTACTGCATGAAAATCTACTGCGTTCTCGGGGCGTAAGGTCGAAGCAACACAACTTAGCAGAACAGACGACCTGTTGGCGAACACTCTTAATTTCATTTCCTCCTATCTACAGGCCATCACAGTTTCCTAGAAGAGCAGACCCGAGTGCGTTCGGAAATCCTTCGTGTGCTTCTAATTAATACAGTCAGTCGCACTCTATTTCACATTTTCGCTCACAGAATCCCATGCTATTGTAAATTCCAGGAGGAGCACAGGAGTGAAGAAGTGCGCAACTGCGAAACCTTTCTACACGCCCTCATATATAGTCTTTTTGAACCCATCTCTCCGCTTCAAACTCATTCCCTTATTGGCCGAAAGATTCCGGTTCCCCTTGCCCTTGCTGACATCGGCCATGTGGCATAGTTTCGAAATACCACAAACTCACCCTAATAACAATTCTTCACATGACCTTTTCATCCCATTTGAAATCTACTTCTAGGGTGCAACATAAAACTTTCGCAACTAAGAATTTGCCCAGGCCACGATACAAAATAGATCAAAATGCTTCAACATTTTACCAGCCTTACCAAAATGAAACAATAATTACCTAAGGAATAAGATACAAACATGTTACTTATATACATATTATATATAAACATTTGTACAAACTTGAATATTGGCCAACTTGGATGAAGTTCCCGCCTCACTTATCTATATCCCATATTTGTGTATGCGCTAACTTCATCCTTCCATTTTGCAGTTCATCTTTAGACCACGTATATCACATGTCATTCCTTTTTGTTCCTGTTTTCTTGAAGCACATGTTATATGGTTCATGTCCTGTAATATATTGAATTCCACTCTTCCTTGGATGTTTTCTTTAAGCTCAAATGCTCATTGATATTCACAAGTTCTTCTTTCCGTAGCTATTTCCGTTTTGTCTTTTGCCATTGTTCATTAACTTTAAAATATTATTCCCGTTTTGGAATTTTGGTGTTCCAATTATTTTCTGCACTTTTTTACAATTCTCTAATCAGACAACATTGAGCTCCTCTTTGTACGCTAACGCCCTCCAACATGTCATATCGGACGATATCTTTGTCTAATTATTAAATTAATTGGCCATATTGCCATGGTCACCAACAATGTTATTGTAGAACTAGATCTTGCTGTACCTATGCATTTAAGTAGGACCTGTTGTTGAGTTCTTCTTAAAGCTTTTATATCCTTTTATATCCTATGTGCCGATACACAACCCAATAATCCCTAATAAGATGCTTGTATGATATATCTTTATTGTATTTACTGGTGGTTTGAAATTCCATGTTGGTTTCATCTTGACTCCGCTAGCCTTCTTCTTATGCATATCACAGCTATCTTCTCATCTAAGCATATACCCAAATATTTGACGACTTTCTTTTAATATTTACACCATGGAATTCCTTTTCATTGTGCGTTTAAATAGCATATTGTGACTAGAGCGGCGACGCACAACAAAGGACGGTCGTGGCTAAGTTACTTCCCATCACATATCAGGCCAGCGAGCAAATTCGCTCAAGGCAGGTTACCTCGCGGGACTGTTTATGTATACACGACTAACATTGGACGCGGTGCGCATCAAAGGCGCTCATGGTCAAGCTTCCCCACACCACTCACACAAGCAAACACGTGACAACAATTAGTGGCAGAACAAAAAGGGGTTTGTCCAGATGATTCGAGAAGTGCACGGCAGCCGACTTGTTTGAAGAAGTTCGCCAAAGGTCCGTGCCCACTATATAAGGAGGCAAGGAAACAGCAGAAGAGAGAGAGTTACGGACATGAGTCTGTCAGTGTGTCATTGAGTGCGAGACAGCTGTGTGTGTGTGGTACGGTCGTCCTGAAAGATACGTCGCGTCGAAGTAAAGAAGTTTTAACGAGTGTCGAGTGATTGTATCGTCGAAGTTAGTGTATGGGAGACATAGACAGTGAAAGGATTGAGTCAAGGCTGCCAGAAGAAAACAGTTGGGAGTTGTAATATCACGAAAGACTGTGGACTGCGTTTCGTCAGTAGAAAATAACTGTATATTTGTGGTACAATTTTGGTGGGAAAATAAAGTGATAGAAAAGTAACTGGACTGATTTTGCCATTTTGTTGCAATATATTCTTATTTTTGTGGCGCGATCCGCAGTTTAGATTCTTTGCACCAAGTTGCTTTAATATCTATGTCCTCACCATATCTTATAATTTCCGATGATCACTGTCCAATTCGCATCCCTTATTTGGTATTTCCTTTGCCTCTGTCTATATATTTTATTTCTTACTGTTTCCATACTAAAATATATTAAGTTAATTGTTCACCAACTTTCCAATTTTCTACACGATCGCATACACATCCTCTTGCTAATATTACATCTATATTCACTTGTGATTCTGATTTGTTGACAAATGTGTAGGGGTTGTGTGGTTGATTCATAACCGTTCAATCGTGCTTCATTATAACCGCTTCCAGTATTCCTCCTCCGTCATCTGGTTTCCTGTTCCACCACCATTGTGCTTTCGCATTTGCACCCATATAGGCATTTCTTTATATGCATCAAGTATTCTTTCCATTTTATCCAAGTGTATTTGAATATCATCCATATATTGGAAATAATGGCTACACAATAAGAAAACCATTCCTTTTGTTGACACTTCAGTACCTTTAACATACTCATCACAGAATTGTGAAATCCTTAAAACCTGTATATCCTTCTTTATTATAATTACAGCAGCTTTAAGATTCTCTCCACACATTACTGCTCTTGATATCACCGGCATTTGGATTGATTTTTTGACAATATCTTATGGCTCTTGTACACAGATGCATGTCTTCAAGTAGTTTTCCTACTTCGATCATTACTAGTCTCGAACGCTGCGCATTTATTATATGCGCTAAGGTGCTTCTTATGTTTCTAAGGCAGGATTTCACTCCTTACCATTTCTACTACTTACTGTGCCCGGTTGTAGCTCACTCTTGTTTGTATGAAATTTTTCTACACGAGTAGGCGTCGGAAAAGCTACTGTTACCTTATAAGTGACGGACGAGATTTAATCCTCATATTCCTCCGACCTTTTTATCTTATTTATTCTGTTTCATATTTATTTATAACGCTCTTAGGCTACACATCCATTCAATAAACTATAATTAACTTTTCTCTTCTGGATTTCAAATACGTTACATTGCTTTTACCAAGCCTTGCTATGTATTTCACCAAACATAAAACCATCTGCTTTCAAAGCCTCTATATCTCACATTTTCCTTTGAGGGCTTAGAAAGGAGACGTCGCAAAGGAAATAAATGTTGGTAATGATGCCTAAATGAAGATATGAATGTCTCCCTGATAACAGGACAAAGAAGATACCATATATGCATGTGTGTGTGTGTGTGTGTGTGTGTGTGTGTGTGTGTGTGTGTGTGTGTGTGTGTGTGTGTGTGTGTGTGTGTGTGTGTGTGTGTGTGTGTGGGGTCAGTTACTCAGCCGCTGTGCTGACATCTTAACTTCAGCGTAAATTACGATTTATACAGGGGGAAAAAGTGTGGCGACACGAGGCGCTTAGGAAAGGTAATCAAAGAATATGTGTAGAATAGTTGCGCTCCATCATACACTTCAATAAGAGTTGTCTTGATCGTTCTGTACGTGACTAATTGTTCTGCTGAAACAAGCGTTCAGAGATGTTCATTGGCCTAGGCTCACAGATTCACCTATAACAAACAGAACTGATAATCATCGTAGTTTCTATTATATATTCCAAACGGCTTACCCTAGAGTTTCGGAAAAATGTCAACAATTACTGGTACTACAAGCTGTAAATGTTACTAAGCTGTTGTAGCATCCGTGAATTAAGCATTGTTTACATTTTGGATTGGTTCTTCTGGAATTGCTGTACAAATGTAATATTGTGACGCAGCTATCGGCCTCCTCGTTTGTCGCGTACAATTGGTGTCCTTCAGCAACTGGCCTGGTGAAGAGATAAGGAGAGTAAGCGCTCTCCCCTATAAATTCTAGAAATCACTATCGAGAGATGTGGGATTTTTAGGCAGCTTTTTCCCATCTCACAAAATCTCCAGAAACTCTTGGAGTTGTATATAAGCGAACTTGTTTGCGAATGAGTTAATAAGTATGTTTCTAATGTGACATAAAGTGCGTTGTACGAGTAAGTTAATGGGTGCTGCTACAGCGAGCGATTAGAGAGGACTGGTGTTCGACGCCCTAGTAAGCGAAGCGGAAGGAAAAAGAGGCTACTTTGCGCCAATGTCCTTGCACCGTTGCGCCCGAGGAAAAGTGAAGTGACAGGGAAAACTGAATAAAGCCACAATATGTTGTTGTTGTTAGCTAATGCTGGATTTCTGACAATGAAGTCATTAGTCCTCTTGCTCTCCAATATTTTTCACTGATGGATGGGGCATTAGAAGTGGCCGGGCATATTTGAAGGTGGTCTTGGTCCATTTCCTCTTGCAGATCACATAGAGGACAGAGTGGTGAAGAATATATCCCAATTCTGTTTAAATGTTTTGCCAGACAGTCATGTTCTGTAATCAACCTGAAGGTTGCAACTGCCATTTTTCGAGGATACTCAGGAATTACTGTTTGAATGTTTGGTAGTTCCCATCTTTTATTTTTTGATTTTTCATAGTAATATTTTTCAATAATTTTTTTGAATTCAGAGTTGACTAATATTTTAGCTGCATAAAATGGTAGATTAACTATTGATTTCTGTACACTGTTGGTACCCTTTTTTGCAAGAAAATCAGCTTTCTCATTACCACCCATTCCACAGTGAGCTGGTATCCATTGGAAGACTAGGTGTTTTTGAAGTGCTGTTAGATGGGTAAGGATTTTCCAACATTCTATAATTGTTTGGTTATAAAGCCACAATATATGTCAAGGTAAAATGTAATCACTTTGTTTCACCTGTTCCACCAACATGATTGGAACAGCTACGAAAATACTAAACTTACTAAAACGAATCAATATTAGTCACTTAAAAAAAAGAAAGAAAAAGAAAGCTGAAAAGGGAGTTCATGCATCTGAAAAGGAAATAGAAACTCAATCGCTAAAAATGTACTATTGCAATTCTTCAGCAATCTAGCTATTCTCAGGATGTAGATGAATATTTAAGGAGAAGTTAAATGAATATGAATCGGATCACAACACTGCTAGTGTAGATGAGCAAAGTGAAGATTCTGTGCTACGAACGCTTCCACAAATTTACGTCGCACAACAAAAACCAGAAATGTTGTGTGTTACCCGGCCAAATCCTTGAAGCGCATGACTTGCCAACTGGGCAGTGTGGTAACTGGTGTTATCATGAAAACAATACTGCTTTACAAATTAATTCGAGTAATTAGGGCGCTACTTAGTTTATGTGTATATTTCCAGAACATATCGATTAATTGTGAACCTGTAGGTGCAAAAAAGTAGTGGTTTATTGAAAAGTTTATATAAATATATCTTAATTTTCCCTGTATGGTTTGGGAGTGTTCCAAACGCATCGTAAGCTTTTCGTGCATTGCTACTGTGTAGACACTCCTTAACGCTTTTGATAGTACACTATAGTTTCTTAGGAGCAAAACATTCCGTTGCGATCCGCTTGGTAGCTTCCAACATGGGACTGATCAAGATGGAATGGAAATTGGCTGACTTACAAAATAAATGTTTGCCAACTTCCGAAATAGAACCTGTTGAAAGCGTCATAAGTTTTCTACGTCCGCTGACCTAGAGAGTATCTCTGTATTGTGGTCACAGGCGTCACGCTGTTTATCTACGTGTTATTTAGCTCCACTAAATACTCAATTATATCGGCACTCGTATATTTTTCTAATTTCTCATAAGAATTCAAAGCCTTAGATTCTGAGGTTACTTTTCGCGCGTGAGGTTCATCTAGAGATTGCCCGCAAGAAGGACCTTAAGTGTTCATATACAACACGAAAGGCTAAAATGGGATCCCCCCAAAAAAATAATTTAGTGAACCATGTTCGATCGCTTACTTTAGACATTAAAAAATGCAGGTTACTAAGGTACCTGTTGTCATGATTAATACAAAATCACAATCGATATTTCTACCGTTTCTCTTTTTGTTTGCTAACTTATTTATCTAACTTTCCTTACTTCTTAGAAGTTGCGAACTACTCTCTAACGGAAGACTAATATGATGGAAGTTTTAAGAGCTTTCTTCACATTTTGTTGATGAAATTTTCGGTTATTAGTGCAATAAAAGCATGAATGAAACACTTTTACAACCTTCAAAGCCTCAATCAGTTATACCTACCTTAAATTCTCCTGGTATTTCTGTCTTTAGTATTAAATTTAAATTTATTTGATTTTTCAGCTACCTAGTTCACAAGTTTTCCAAATGTAATTCCTTTCTTATTTTGTATTTCATATTGGTATTTCCAGTGAAATCTGGGTACTATACTTTCGAAAGAGTAGAATACTTCCTCTACCTTAGACAAGCAGAGAAAGTAAAAATGCATCAATGTATTTTTGGTTTATGCGTAGCCCATTACCTGCGTTAAAATAATTTTCGTATCCAATACTCAGAGCAATATCCTAAAATATATGATGGAGATATACAATTTAAAGATTTCAATAGCCAAGATAAAATCAGTGGTTTTAGGGGGAAAATCATATAAGAAATAATAACGGGAGAACAAAAAACTTACGAACCAGCTGCGCGTGGTTTGCCTTTCCGCATCCTCGATGCTCGTTACTGTCTGCCGCTATCATAGAAAGGCGCGGATGAAAACATACAACAGTTTTAAAACTATTTCAAAGGCTTTACTTACCAATGTCATTAAAGGAGATGCTGAAACTGGCCACCGTCGTTGTCCATACATACATTTTTTGCACCTCTTTAGGAAATTATCCATCACTCGCCCTAGTTCATGTTGAGAAATGCTGGAAATTTCCTGGTGGATATTTTGTTTTAATTCTTCCAGGGTGTGTGGGTTTCTCTTGTACGCTTTGTTTCAAGTTACCCCAGAGATAGAAATCGCAGGGGGTTGGGTTAGGTCGGGGATTGAGGCCGCCACAAATGTCTACCAATAATTATGTCCTGAAACGCTCAGTTGTTTTTATCGAAAGATTGGCCGTATGAGCTGTTGTAGAACCTTGTTGAAAAAATCTTATGTGTTACACTTACATGACATTCTCTACTCTTGTACTCAATGTTGCCATGTCTGGTGAAGTAAAAGCAGAAGATTTTATTTGAAAAAGAAAAAAGAAAAAAAAACCGGAGAAAACAGTAGATTTTTTAAAAAGCAATTTTGCTTACTGTATGCATATTTATGACATAATAACAATAATAATAATAATAATAATAATAATAATAATAATAATAATGATAATAATAATGATGATGATAATAATAATAATAATAATAATAATAATAATAATAATAATAATAATAATAATAATAATAATAATAATAATAATAATAATAATAATAATAATAATAATAATAATAATAATAATAATAATAATATTAATATTAATATTAATATTAATATTAATAATAAATATTCGCTCCAAAATTCTTGCGCTGTACAGTTACTGCCACATGAAATGTCAGTATTGCGCAATAGCCTCCATTCTGTATCTATTTGTTGGATTTCTTCTGCTTTCACCAAATTAGGAAACCGAGAAGCTAGTGACTGTGCAATTCCAGGTCTAGAAAACCGCATAACTGGCCGGGAGGGCTCGGGGCGCTGACCACGTCCCACCCTCCAGTACTGCACCTCACCAACGACGCCTGTAGTGGGCAGAGGTGGGGGACGCAGCGGCTAGGCGCTAGGCCTTGGCCCCTCGTGGACTGTCGCGGCGGGGTTTTACTTGAAATGGTGCAATTGACTGAACTGTTTGGATTTTAGCTGGTTCTAACACTTCCAACATTGTAAGAAGAGGATCACTTAATGAAAAACGACTTAGTATGTCGCGAACTGACTCAACGTAAAAATCAACACAGCGTAATTTGAAAACTTGTACATATTTGTTGGACAGAGATGATTTTGTCAGAGATATTTGAACTTTGGCACCAAAATACATGTTTCCCACAGGAAGAAATGCTTTTGGATTCATATATTCAATTTTATCTATTTCAGTGGAATTCAAATGTTCAGGTTTAAGGTATCAGTCAAGGATAGTTTGCAATACAGAAACAACAGATGTGGTATACTGTTTATGTATACAGGTGATTATATTAATCTTTTGTTTTTATACAGGAGGGAAATGCTTTGCCTGAAAATGTTTTTCGGAAGAGCGAATTATATGACGTTAAGGAAAATAGTGTTTACAAATGAAAAATACATAACAAGCAGGAGATTTTCAAGTGTGTTCAGACTTTAGCAGTAGATCAGTAGATTTGCAAAAAAGCAGGGTTTTAATCGATTTTTTTCGTGTTTTGCTGTTCACAGACATACACACGGACATTTTCCTAAAAATGATTTTTTTTTTTATTCAGGGGTCCTCAAAACATATATTTCCGGTGAAATCTCAATACCGAAATTTTGAGTGGAATACAATATTTCCCCTACTCACTATACGTAGTAGAGAAAGTTAAAATAAACGAAAATAAAGATAGCCGCTACCAGCGTTATATTAATGATGGAAGAGGAACAAATACTAACACTTGTTTACATTATATACTTAGATACCATCAAGCAGTAACACCAAGAAAAAGTCGGAATGCTATGTATGTGGCACGACCTATAACTTACTGGAACAAGAAATATATACTACTGCAAAATGTTAATTTATTCCAAATTTATTTATTATATTCTTATACAGAATACACTTTAAAATGTTACCTTTAAGGCAGATATAGAAGCGTTAGAAATTTTGAAAGTAAACCATTAGATGTGGAAAGAGGCAGTTGACAAGGTCTTAAAAGCTTTTACTTTTCATTATTTTCAAAGCATACACGTTAAAAGACGAAACCTAACCTGTATATTAAAAGTAGATCAGATGTCAATTTTTTAATGAACACGGTGTTTACATCCCCACGGTGCATGAGATTGACCGTAGCATGCAACTTGACTGTACAGTGAATGGAGTGCGCATGCTCGAGATATGCGCCAGTCATGTGTATGAAATTAATTGGAAATCTGCACCGTCGCTTGTCTCGTCCCTAGCGATTCTATGCAAAATACGTCTAATGACGTCACGCAGGAGGTGCGATGCTATTTTTTGTTAACACGGGGATTTTCAAATGCCGGAGATTTCGTTTTACCCTAGGGTAAACGAGTTCCCACAACGCTGAAAAAAAGGAAAAAATAAAAAACGAAAAAAAAAAAAAAAAAAAAAAAAAACCAGCGCGTCGTAACTCTTTGTTGACACCTCTCGTATGTATGTGTACGTGCATGTGCGTGTGTGTGTATGTGTGTTTGCGTGTCTGTCTATCTCTCTCCCCCCCTCTCTCTCTTTTTCTCTCAGTACATTTTACATCAATACTAATGCCTTATGCTGAGAGTGCAAAGCTGGGTACCATTTTGTGGGTGTTTTTGGAGTTAATGTTTCCCTACTCAGGTAAGTTGGCTAGCGCTTAAAGGCTTCCAGTAATATATATCTACGGGACTTGGGTATGCACTTTGAATTCCGGTTGAGGATACGCATAGGTGAAATTTCTAAATTCTACATTTATTATTAGCGGACTTTGTTCAAACTCATATAAGATATAATACATATAAGGAATAATGTACCTACATTCAAATTTTCATTGTAATATCTTACACAGCTTTAAATTTGTTATCATTTCTAGCTATTGTTTTGGTAACGTATCTAAAATTTTCCACATAGCGAAAATTTCAAAATTTTGATAATTTTAAATATCATTCTGTTATAAGCACTCTCAAAAGAATGTTGGGAACAGGAAATTTTATAGCGCTTTGGTTTATTAAATAAATCTGATTAACTTAAAAAATTATTTTTTCACAGTTTTATAGAACTTTATAATTTACTAAGTTGTAAATATTAAAGTTATAGAACAATCACTCCCACTATTTTTTCCTCCATTCTCACTTTGTTCATTACAAGCACTCGGAGCAGTAGGCTTCCAGGAAATACAGCATTGTCTCTACAACGCGTACTTTCCTCGTAAAGAACCACACGGAAGCACATGAGCAATGTGCATACCCTGCCTTCGGTTTCCTGGCGTATTTCTCTCTTACATGTTCACACATGTTACTGTTCAAAATACTGCTTGTTGTACTCTGATACGCGCAGAAGAAGTTAAAAATGTGAAATTAACCTTCACTGCCAAACAAAATACTGACAAACTTAGCTTTAAACCTCCTTAACATTAACAAGCGGGATGCACTTTCCTACGTTGCATCTACTGTGTGAGCATATCGTTTCACGTGACTGGTATGAGGCAACTACAGCCACTAACCGATCTGTTTCAACTCTTGGCGTGATACGCTAACAATACTAATGCATGGCACATTGTTATTCCAAACATGCTCTTCAGCAAGCACTACGCCAGTTAGATTAGTATATAGATAATAGGAAAAGGTTAACTAAGGAAAACTGGCAGGGTATGCAACACATCACCCACATCCACTGACGCTACGCCCCTACTACTGATATATAATGTAATGTAATAGTGATAGTAATAATAGTAATAACAACAACAACAATAATAATAATAATAATAATAATAATAATAATAATAATAATAATAATAATAGTAATAGTAATAGTAATACTAGTAATAATAATTTAATAATAATAATAATAATAATAATAATAATAATAATAATAATAATAATAATAATAATAATAATAATAATAATAATAATAATAATAATAATAATAATAATAATAATAATAATAATAATAATAATAATAATAATAATAATAATAATAATAATAATAATAATAATAATAATAATAATAATAATAATAAAAGTCTGACACCTTGGTCCTGTCTTCCCTAAGTCAAGACATGGTTGTCAACTTTATTTATTGGAACATTAATATTCAAAATATAATTAGAACAAAACATCAGTCAGTCTGGGTGGTTCAGTTGGTTAGACGCTGACCTACTGATCCCAAGATCGCGGGTGCAAACCGGCCCACACCGATGGTTTGTAAGCGTCAGTAGATTTACTGGCATGTAAAAGAACTCCTGTGGGACGTAATTCTGGTGCACCGGCGACGCTAATATCCTGACAATTGACAGCGTCGTTAAACAACAAAATATTTTTTTAAAAAAGCATCAGAAAACACATTGAACAGTAGGAAGCTCAAGTGACTAAACGCGCACGTGTTTTAAACACCCCCAAAATGCATTCCAACTGCGTTCCGACAAAACAAACAAACCCGAGCGATGATCTCTTTTGAAGAAACACGTGGACGAAGTTATATGAAATTTCCACTTTTAGATTAATTTTCGACTGACATTTCTGAATAAAAACTCCGAATTAAGGAAAATTGAATTCGAATTCCATGTGAGTTTTTCACATTGCTTTAATGCAAAATTCTTCGAAATAACGACGATTTCTAATTATAAGCGTTCGAATTATTCAAGTTCCAATGTATGCTATTGTTACTCTTATTACAACTATTAATTACCACAAAGAATTAACCATTATTGTTGCAAATCTTTCTGAATCCGCCACAGTTTTTCTCTCCGTCTCGATTTCTCTCTCCCTTTTTTTCACTTCTGCAACTGCTTTGTTCAATAACTAGCACATCTAGCTTCATGATCGCCTCTACCTATCAGTTATATAAACGCTTATTTTTCTGTTTACCTCACGTAACAGTCAGCTTTAGACTTTTTACTCGCTTGGACTGCTTTACCCACAAAACTAATTCAGTATATTATATTCAACAAGGGCAAATTTCTCTCTTCCTCTGTGTAAGATCGCTTGAATCTGATGGCAACTTTAAATGGCTAAATCAAGTCCTGATTATTCCTTTACCAAACATATACTTAGAGCGACAATTGCGTTGCATACTACAGCTGCGGTGTCCTGCGACCCCAGCTTGTTTCTGTGGGAGTGTGACATTAATACGTTGGCATAACCTTGTTCAGTTGTAAGTTAGTTTTTCTTCTACTGATGTGTAAGTAAATTACTCCGGAAGTTATATTGCTTGTTGTTCTATTTGGTTAAGTACAGTAGGGTCTAATTTTAGTTCATTCCAAGCTGTAGAGAAATGAGCTGGTGGTGTTACTGCCCTGAAGCAAAAACAAAATATAACATTGCTAAAACGTTAGAAATAGTGAAATTATTATGTAAATGTCATTCCAATATAAGGCTTTAGAGAGATTGGTAAAAATGGATTTGGATAAGAAGCGGAGGAAGATTTTAGCACTGCGACTGTTGTGCTTTCTGAATCTCCATGAGGAAAGGATGAGGTGAGAGAGTATGAAGGGCTGCCAGTCCCTAACGTTTCCACAGTAATCATCATCTGCCACCCCTTTGGCGCCACACCGCCTATCCTCAAAGATAGGTTTCGGTATGAAGGAACAGTTATATCCTCAAAGCATACGCCGCACATCGCCGTCCGCTGCGGCTAACCCCGCAATTTTTTAATAAAGTCTAAGTCTTGTATGGTTTAAAGATGCCCAATTAAGCGTGGAATTTGATATTCATTTGACCTGTGTTTATCAGCTATGCTCTTCCAAGACATGGGAAAACACGAGTGTCGTTTATCTGAAAACTCTACCTTTGTATCCAACGAACTTAACATTTTTATGTAAGATTTCTTTTGTCAGGCTCCTTACGGAAGTGGTAGAAAAGCTAATACTTGTATAAATAAAAAGTACTTTAAGCATAATCAGAACCACAATTAATAATATAGATTTTTCTTTAAGTATTCAGATTTAAACCTACCTAAGCATTATCTAAGCGTAGGGCTCAGTCCAGAGAATTCTATGGGATAGGATTTCATTAATAGTACACGAAAAGTGAGAAAGGAAGCAGGCGCTGTTTCTACAAAGCTACAAACCCAAAAAGTTGCGTATGAATTATAGGATGGCACATTGGGGAGGTAATATGCCATACCTACATATGCAATGTGAACTTTTGTTAATTCTGCATTATTACTAAATTGCTATATCTTCCACAAAATGCACGAAAGATAGCATAGTGTACTAATAAGACATTGAATCACCTTATGGAAACTGAGATTACATAGATGCCTTTTGGTATTTCACACATCATACACGAGAAGCGAATATAGGACTTTTCAATGTTGCGGAGATCATCTTTATATATCAGTTAACCATTTCCGAGGTACCTATACCTTGTTATTGGTTTTTTCAATTTTCCAACATTTATAGTTTTCTCAAATAGGAAGTAGCAGTTCTTTTCTATCTCCTCAAGTCATGTAAAGAGAACCGTACTGCAAAGCCAGCGCATAGCGACCAGCTTTTAAAAAGATTTGACTATCGCTTAAGCATATTGCATTTCTCTATTGCATTGTACCTTTAAGCAAATATGCAAGAGAGCATTTCTACAATGAGCAAAGAAATGTGGCATATCCGATTTTTATAAAGTATTAATTATTAAGACACATTTTAAAATAAAAAATCTGATGTTTTTCACTCACATGACTTTCTCTACTCTTGTACTAACCATTCTTACAAACTCTTATTCCTGTATCTTCCTCGTGTTAGAAGACATAAATGTTTGCAGAAATTATCTTTTTGTTAATCTTCTTGCAGGTACAAGAGGAATATGGGAATACAGTAGACTTTGAGCGATAATTATATCTTTTAAAGCTTTCAAATTCCGTTCTCTTTGCACGGTTAACATAATATGAATAACGATGTTCCATTTCACAGACGTATATGTTCTCCAAAACTCACACAAATAACAAGGAATATCTCCGAGATGGTTCAGTCTACAAACAAATTTATTTGGAAATTGTGTGTTTTAGCAAGATCTACATTTTTGTACAGTAAGATTTGGTAAATCTCTTACGGTTTACCAGTTATACAAAAGCCATCCAGAGTAAATTGGACTACACGGGCTATAGCCAGAGAATTCAACGTATAGATTTCATTTGCCATAAAAATATCTCAAACATATGGCATTTTAATCAAAATCGTCAGTCATTTTCAAGGAAATTAAGATTTTCCATGTAAAGAGTGGCTTAGGATGGAGGAATTTTCTTCAAAATCTTCGTGTCGCATCCTTGAAAGACATTAAACTTAAACACCAAGTTTGGTTTTTAACCGACTTTTCGTTTTCGAGTTATGCTGTCCAGAGACTGACAGACAGGCAGACAGACGGACAGACACACACACGCGCGCGCGCGCGCGCGCGGATCTTTTTCCAAAAATGCTTTATTTGGATTCAGGTGGCTTCAAAACATATTTCCGGTGAAACCTCGACGTCGAATTTTTGGGTGGAATACAATACTTCCTCTACTTTACTATACGTAGTAGAGAAAGTAAAAAATGGCATGTTTAAAACCTAAAATATCTCAACGCATCTTTCATCCTTCTCAGTAAGATGGAAATGTGATAGGAAACCTCCAAAATAAACGTCTTTCAAATTAGAACTATGAAGCACACCTGAACAGAATACGTATGTAAGATACAGAGGTGCTTTATCTGTTAAGAAGGACTGATCATTGTCTGTCTGAAATCTCATTCGTACAAGTTCTGAAACAATGAAACTTTGGCATGTTAATCCATGATATTCGTCAGTAGCAACCCAATTAGGTATATATGTGTTGAAAGAAAGCTTTTACCCAAATGTTTTTGTTACCCGCACTCCTGATAGAAACGAGGTACTCCACTACGTGAATGTCATATTTATCGTCTGTAAACATTCTCGGCTAAGTGGATCAATCATGATATCCACTTTCGTATGGTGACGGCATTTCTGGTGCTATAAACATTTGTTAAGTCAAGTCCTCTATTAAGGCGCATACCTACATAATTGCCTCCCTCTAAAACCACGTATATTTCATCATCATGGACAAGTTTGTTTTAGGCCATGTGGTCTGTAAGCATAAATAAACCTAGGGAAGATGGTCTTGGTCTTCCCACCGCAGTTTTGGTCTTCCTTGGTCCCTGTGACCAGTTGGAGTTGGGAGTCTAGTTCTTCCCATTCTCATCAAATGATTTTTCCATTCTTGTTGATATTTTTCTATCTCCTCAGTCTAACTTGGAAAAGTTTTCTCTGATGTCCTTGTTCCTTTGGTAGTCCAATCTAGTAAGTGCTAACAGTGGTCGTAAGAAACACATTTGAACTACTTCAAGTTTGTGTGAATTTCTGTTGTTTAAAATCCAAATTTCACTTCCGTGTCTGGGAGCAGCTTTTGATGTGATATTATGTAGTCTTAGTTTTGTATCAGTGGTTATCTGTTTGCCAAAATGTCTCCTTACTACCCCGTTCAATTTATTATATTTTTGTAATTTTGTATCAATATCACTCTTGTGCTCTGCAAATACAGTTCCTAGGTATGAGAAATCGGATACTTGATCTATAATTTTTCCATCAATCTCGATTTTCACACGCTGTGTATTTTTTAGACACGTTGCCATTGTTTTAGATTTTGAAGTAGAAATTATCATATCATATTTGCTGGCGATTTTGAATAGTTGGTACGCTGCCATTATTTGAGAGTAAAAAACCACATAGATATGAAGTATTATCTATGATTAATCTAGATGTAATATATATTTGTATATACACGAGCTGTGATAATATTTGTACATGTACATTTTTAAGATATGGGTTCGCTAAGACTGTCTTTCAGTTTGTTGGGAATCTCGAACTTATTGGTTTGGCAATAAGAGGGTGGATAAGTCTATCGAAGGGTGGAAAGAAATTAAATGTTAAGGGGTATCATGTAACTTTTGAAGGGATGAATTAGGAGTGCATTGGAATCGTTGAAACTCCAACGTTAAGAGGAGAGGGCCAATCACGAGCAAGTGTTTTATCTGTTCAAAATTTGTGTATGTTAAGCAAGGAGAGACGCCAAGCCTAAAACACAGTAGCTTACTTAAAGTTTTGACTACGGTGCGTACAGATTGGGGTGAAATGTCGTCGCAACAGATACGGTAATATTTAGCTCAAGAAATGTATGGAAACCCACACGTATTTATTGTGTTCAATCAAAACAACAGCCTTAACCAACCGCGCAGCTGGAATACATAGCTTATATGAAACCAGTGTAACAATAATCCAGTGGTGTAAGAAGACAACAGACTGCTTTTCGTGTTAACATAATATTGAATTGCAAACACTGTTGTTTGTATTATTTATTTCTTCAATACTAACCTCCCTACCAGTCCACGCCTGATTAGGAGTACGTGCTCAACTGCTGAGTATTTCAATAATGAGGCAAATTAAACACAGAAACTGAACCCAATATAATCTTAATAAACACTTTTGATGTCATAATTAAGCAACAAAAAAACAATCAATATTCGCAAGTCGAGCCATAATCCGCCGTAGTACGATACCAATGCATAACTTGCGTAACGTGTGAATGTAAATTTGCATAAGTGAAACTGAGATTTTAGCTCTTAACCTGTGCAGACAGCAACACTGAGAATTGCCAGACTGTGTGTCATGCAACCTCTCAAATGACCTACTAAAAATGAATTCTGTGTTTTCTGGCATCTCACTAATATGTCTAACGGAACTTGCAAAATTGTCATTGGCTTGCTAATGCTAACGGGACTTGTAAAACCACAAGTGCTCTATTTTCGATGCTGATGGGGTAAAAGATAACCTTTATTGGCGCCAGTGAATTCTGCTCTGCTAGATAACAGACTTGCACTTGTGTTGCAGGGGGAACATAAATAATACGAATGTGAAACATTAAACAAACTTAAATGAAATGACTGGGTAGCATACTCTAACAGGAATTAATTTAAAACTATATGATTTATATGCGCTCGAGTGGTCCAGTGTCTCATTCCAGAGCAACCGGGTGCGATTCCCAGCCGGGGAAGGGGATAATTTCTTTAATTACAACCCTACCCTACCCTCCATAGGGTATCTAAGTGTCAATGTGAAAATGAATGCAGTGCCAAAAGCAAAAAGCAATGTACATTTATTGTGAAACCCATCATAACATAGTTCTCTATAGTCCCTTGTACATAAAGCTTATTTTATAATCAGCAGGGCCCGGATTTTAACGGCATGTCATTTTTAACCAGTACACCATGGACATTGCCTACTGGTGCAGATATTCTGATCATTGCTTCTAGATTATAAGATTGACAATTTTAGGGCCATTTTTCGTCATTTTCCCTTAATTTTCCTTTTTAGCTCATTTTAAAACGATTTATAGTCCCTATTTCGCTATTTTTGGTTCTATATGGTCATTTTGCCCAATTATGTATTTTTAGGCAATGTTTTTTAAAAATTTAAAACCGTTATATGCTCTTTTTACTTTCTCTACTACGTATAGTAAGTAGGGGAACTATTGTATGCGACCCAAAAATGTGATGTTGAGATTTCACCAGAAATGTATGTTTTGAGGCCCCCCTGAATCCAGAAAAAACATTTTTGGATAAGGACCCGTGTGTGTGTGTTTTGTGTGTGTGTGTGTGTGTGTGTGTGTGTGTGTGTGTGTGTGTGTGTGTGTGTGTGTGTGTGTGTGTGTGTGTGTGTGTGTGTGTGTGTGTGTGTGTGTGTTTGTGAACAGCATAACCCAAAAACGAAAAGTCGGTTAAAAGCAATGTTGGTATTTAAGTTTAAAACCGTTCAAGAATGCGACGTGAAGATTTTGAAGAAGGTTCCTCCACCCTAGACTACCCTTTACATGGAAAACTTTCCGAAAATTTTGATTTTCTGGAAAATGGCATAACGATTTTGATTGAAATGTCATATGTTTAAGCCATTTTTATGGCAAATGAAATGTATATTTTGAATTTTCTCGCTATAGCTAATGCAATGCTGTTTACTCTTGATGGCTTTTGCATAACTGGAAAACCGTAATCGTTAGGCCAAATTTTAGTATACAAAAAATGTGCATCACAACACAATTTATGTCCAAATACATTTTTTGTGGTGTGAACCATTTCGAAGATATTCCTTGTTATTTGTGTGAGTTTTGCAATGCTTAGCCTTTTCTCAAATGGAGGGTCGTTATTCACTTTTTTACCTCTCGGTCGTGTAAAGAGAACGGAATTTCAAAGCCTTCATATAGCTACCAGCTTTAAAAGATTGGACTATCACTCAAAGCCTACTGTATTCCCAAATTCCACTTGCACCTGCAAGAAGATTAAGAATAAGATAAGTTCTGCAAATGTTTATCTCAACTAATATGAAGAAGAGAGGAATAAGAGTTTGTACGAAAAGAATAGTTAGTACAAGAGTAGAGAAAGTCATGTGAGTGCAACACATCAGATTTTTTATTTTATGTATTTCTTGCATTGTATAGAGTTTTTCTGCTTTTACTTCCATTGAATGTTATCAGAGCTCTTTGTGATACTGTAAAACATGATTGATGTAGTCAGAACAGGTGCAGACATATTAAAAATGTTTGTGGTGATATTGGGGTGTTATTGACAAAAACTCGGGCTATAACGTTTTGTGCTCCATCTCCCATCCGTAGACGTTGAAAGGAGTTTTTCAATGTACTAAAGCATACGTTCGCTTTCCCTCGATAACCTGCAAATGGTCCCCGTCATCTACTGTAATGCACAATGAGGTAAGCCTGTAATACGTAAACAGGTACATAATTTTTAATGTTTTCATGTATTCATTAATCTAATTAACAGTAGTTTTCTGTTTCCCCTTTCAGGTGTTCCCCTCTGATTATCTTGCAAGAACTGTTCCACACAGACTACGTGAATTAAAGGACTGAAGTTAACACTATTTGTCTGCATCTCTAAATTGTCTCATTGTTATAATTTTAGTTAAAATATAGAAAGACATATATGTAGAACAGACACAAATCTGAAAACTAGTGTTTTCATGAAAATTTGGATCATTTATTTCCAGCTTTTGGGTATTTTGCAACCTTTTTATAGCTCTTTTTAAGGTCTTTTTAAGTCATTAAAATCCGGGTCCAGATAATTAGATTGACGTCGCAGCTAAGGTGTTCTCAGCGGCAAAGTGGAACCAACTCCTATCACGTGTTTTAGTCCATGTCGGAGAGATATTCCAATATCTCTGATTGACTGAAGTTAGATATAAATCAATTCCTACTGGATGGAAACGGGATAGCAACGAACTCTCTCTAGCCAATGAAGGATGCGACCGCACGTTGGAGTACGTGGAATAAATCACGTGATAGGAGATGGTTCCGCTTTACTGCTGTGAACACCTTAGTTGAGACGTCAGACTAGTTATAAAATGTTCTTTGTTATCGATGAAAGCTAGTGGAAAGTGCTGTATTTTAGAACTGTAACTAAATTAAAATTAAATGCGTTCGCTTTTGTCTTTCATATTGATATGCAGTGCTACTATGTATAATTGCTAGCATGGTCTTATGCAAAATGATCAATTTAAATTATATGTGGGTCCTCCTAATTCCCAAATATTTATTTTTCAGTTTCTATTTATTTAGTAGCGTCTTTGCGTCATTGCGAATGCACTTTGTTAGATTTCGGCGCTGGCATAGCAGTTTATTTTTTAAATGCAATTTTGCCAGTTGGATGCAAAGAAAGAAATATATGAGCAGATGCGAGGAATGTATTATCGAACCATTAGTTTATCTACTAGTTACCTATAGTAGAGGAAGTATTGCATCCCTTCCAAAAATTGAATATCGAGATTTCACTGGAAATACACATTTTGATAACCACTGAATTTAGGAAAACAAGGGTGCGTGTACGTCTGTCTGTCTGTCTGTCTGTCTGTCTGTCTGTCTGTCTGTCTGTCTATCTGTGAACAGCAAAACTTAAAACGAAAGCCCAGTTAAATACTCAACTTAGTTAATAAGTTCAGCGTCTTCCAAGGATGCCCAAGATTTCAAGAGAATCCCTCGCCCAAAATACCCATTAGTGGACATTTTTTCGTTATTTTTTATTTTCTCAAAAATGGCCCTAACGATTTTGATTGAAATACCATATGTTTAAGATAAAAGTGTGACAATGAAATGCATATATTAAATATTCTATGAATTTCCTGTGAAGTCCCCTTCATCGGTTTACTTTTTGTGCAACTGATACATTTAAAATATAGACATCTTACCCCGAACTCGTGGCACAACAGCCCATCCGGGCCAAAGCCTACCGCCCGACCGCTACGTCTCCCACCTCGGCCCACTTCAGGCGTCATGAGTGGGGTAGACAATATCTTGCTGCACAAAAAATATACACCCTGTTAAAACACACAATTTATGCCTAATAAAATATTTGGGCCCCTGACCATTTCCGAGATATATTTTTGTTATTTGTTCAATTTTCAAATATTTACATTTTTTTTCAAGCAGTTAGTCACTAATTGATTTTTCTCCCCGAGATCATCCACAGCTATCACTAGCGATCCGTTTATTAAAAATCTCTATCAGATTAGTCTTAGCTCTCGACCGTACTGACTAAAAGAGAAAGAGGTAGTGAGTGCATTCATTTACCATAGTCCTCTTATAATGATTGGTAGCCATATCTTATCGACTACTACAGGAAGGTTAAATCTAAGGGGAAAACTTCATGAGCGCCCATGTTAGCAGTGAAGCTCACGCCTCAAAAGGCCCCAGAAAACGACACAAAATCCCTCGAAGATTTTTTTGACGTCATTTGTATCTACAACGAAATATGTAAACGTGTACTGAAAGTTTATCTTGATTAAGAAGTAGATAGAAGAAAAAGCTTTTGGCATAGGAAGACGATTATTTGTAGAAGAGTGAACAGAGAAAGCCATGTGATTATAACAGATAGGACCTTTTTGGTTTTAATGTGCACGCATGTACAGATTTTTTTTTAGAAATTAACTGCAGTTAGTATACTTTATTTAACTTGTTATTACTAAATTATCAATGAGCTGATAGGGTATTTTAATTTGAATAAAATAACATGTGGTGTAAATAGTACGCATAATATGACAATGTATTTGTTGTTGCAGCTATTAGTGGGGCGCCACTGAAGTATTGCACACTGTGCTTATCGACGACCTTGAAGTTTGGCACATGTGAACGCAGAGATGAGTGTGTAGCAAGTGAGGGTGTTCACCTTGCCTGACGATATGGTCCAGCGCGCAGCATCAGGCTGGTCGAATTCCCACGGTCATCTACTGGACCGACCGCGCAGGTGTGCAAAACGGTACACGATAGGCAAATCTTTTCCTACATGCGTTCTTTAGAGCCGAGATACACCGGACCATGGCTATGTTTCCCCAATACCCAAGGAAGTGTTGCTTTTATCGTTCTAGCCTTAGAGAAACGACTACACTTTAATGCTGATATTTAAGTGTACCAAAACTACCTATTATCGCTTATGTACGCGTCTATTCTACAAAGCATAATTTAAAATTAAATTTTTATCTACCTCAACTTATATTTCCCAGAAATGGTTTCAGTACCCGTTTTGTTATAGGTAAATACAAGACACCAGTCAACTGCTTGAAAATACAAATTGATAAACACTGCAGCTACTTCTGCAGAAATTTAGTGTACACATCATTAAATTTTATGTGCTGCCTAAAATATTAAAAATACGAGTAAAATCGAACATTTTAGAATTGACTGATTTTCTTTCTTTCTTTCTTTCTTTCTTTCTTTCTTTCTTTCTTTCTTTCTTTCTTTCTTTCTTTCTTTCTTTCTTTCTTTCTTTCTTTCTTTCTTTCTTTCTTTCTTTCTTTCTTTCTTTCTTTCTTTCTTTCTTTCTTTCTTTCTTTCTTTCTTTCTTTCTTTCTTTCTTTCTTTCTTTCTTTCTTTCTTTCTTTCTTTCTTTCTTTCTTTCTTTCTTTCTTTCTTTCTTTCTTTCTTTCTTTCTTTCTTTCTTTCTTTCTTTCTTTCTTTCTTTCTTTCTTTCTTTCTTTCTTTCTTTCTTTCTTTCTTTCTTTCTTTCTTTCTTTCTTTCTTTCTTTCTTTCTTTCTTTCTTTCTTTCTTTCTTTCTTTCTTTCTTTCTTTCTTTCTTTCTTTCTTTCTTTCTTTCTTTCTTTCTTTCTTTCTTTCTTTCTTTCTTTCTTTCTTTCTTTCTTTCTTTCTTTCTTTCTTTCTTTCTTTCTTTCTTTCTTTCTTTCTTTCTTTCTTTCTTTCTTTCTTTCTTTCTTTCTTTCGTTGTTTCTTTCTTTCTTTTCTTTTCTTTTTTTTCTTCTTCTCTTTTATCTTCGTTTTTTCCCCTTTAAAGTAGCGGCTGTGTCACAAAGGTGTAGATTTTAATTAACTCTATATTTTTCACAGCTATAAAGTTTTTAAATATTTTATGATTTATAAGTTACTGAAAATTTAGATAAAGGAAAATTCACAACCTATTTTGTTTCCACTAACCTTTATATTATTATTATTATTATTATTATTATTATTATTATTATTATTATTATTATTATTATTATTATTATTATTATTATTATTATTATTATTATTATTATTATTATTATTATTATTATTATTATTATTATTATTATTATTATTATTATTATTATTGTTATTGTTATTGTTATTGTTATTGTTATTGTTATTGTTAATGTTAATCTTACGGTTACGGTTACTGTTACGGTTACGGTTACTGTTACTGTTACTGTTACTGTTACTGTTACTGTTACTATTACTATTACTATTACTATTACTATTACTATTACTATTACTATTACTATTATTATTATTATTATTATTATTATTATTATTATTATTATTATTATTATTATTATTATTATTATTATTATTATTACTATTATTATTATTATTATTATTATTATTATTATTATTATTATTATTATTATTATTATTATTATTATTATTATTATTATTATTATTATTATTATTATTATTTTGTTGTTGTTGTCGTTGTTGTTTAGACATGATCTTATTTTCCCTGCCTTTTTTACCAATACATAAGGAATAAATATGTTAGGAATGAGGGATTAATAACATCACACGTTACAATTCACGGAAGAGAAATAACCAACATTTTCCAAAACAAAATACACATTGAGTAGTCGGAAGTTTTCACGTAATGTTGTAACTGAACCTTCGCCCAGAAGACTCAGACCACGCCACTGATGATGTCCACCGCAGGTGTGGACGAAACGTCTGGACCCCTAAACTCCAACAGACCACGGCTTTTAAACCCGGAAGAAATTTCCAGCTAAAATATACATTTATAATAAATTATGATTGTTATGAAGGAAACAAAAAGCATTTTCATCAAGGAAATTTCGTATTTAATAACACGATGCTACTGAAATAATCTCAATTAAACTTAAAATAAAAGTATGTTAATCGAATGGGTTAATTTGGTAATTATTCACAAAATGGTAAAAATAAACACAGCTCGAGGTCCAGGTTCTCTTTAGCTACACTGTCACTGTTGACACAAGCTCTGATATTGCACACAGTTGTGTCTTCCATTATGTCAACAAAGAGAGGGTAACAAAAAAGAGCTTTA
This sequence comes from Tenodera sinensis, assembly GCA_030765045.1. NCBI lineage: Eukaryota > Metazoa > Arthropoda > Insecta > Mantodea > Mantidae > Tenodera > Tenodera sinensis. The sequence continues at coordinate 307,526,482 of CM060964.1, forward strand.
TTGAACATGTATGTATACTAGACCTGGATCTAGCAACTTTCTGGGGAGACATGGATTGGACATAACTGCAGAGAACATTTGCAACAATGCACCGAATATGTCAAGTATTTATTCCGGTTTGAAGGCAGATCAGAGTTGACTCTCCTTGTGACTACTACATTCCTCGTTCAGCGCACATTCTGTATTTGGTGGGTTTAAGTACAGCAAGAGGCTGTAACCAATCAACATCTTTTCAAGAATTGCTTAATTTTTTCAATACTGCTAATAATCGATGGAATCACTTAAACGCATTTTTCAGTAAAGAGAACTGGAGTATCAGATCCCCCTGTATAACCCGACGGGGACGGTATGCTAGAGAAGAAGCTTGAACAAAGATGATGGCGCTATCATCTGGACAGTATTGTTAATCAAAGGGAATGAAAAGGAGAAGTACTGGGTAAAATTTGAAGCTACAGGCATAATAAACAAATCGTGCATTTTTGAGACACCTTTTATCACTGTAATCTGCGATTCCATACTTGAAAGATTTAACGTAAAAATTAAGCAGTCATGGACGTAGCCATTGTTATGAATTTTTATAGACCTTTAGTTGGTTTCTTGGAAGAAATGAAAATGGCATATGAAGTTTTTAAGAATTCAGGTCAAGAGATTTGAATTTCTTTGTAATACAGTGGAATCCCGATAACTCGACCTAATGTGGACTGTGTAGCAGTTTTTTGCATAGCGCTTATGATATGCAGGATATATCAAAGTTACAAAATCCATTAATAGCAAAGGGTTAAGAATATGTACCACAGGTGAAGGGATGCCAGTCGGAAAAGGCACTACCGAGGGTCATTAGCGAACGTCCCAAACATTAAGGTAAACGAGATACAATTAGTTTTGGCAAGGTCTTCAACATAAAGAAAAGGAGCCTGCTATTGTATTTTAGAAAGTATCGAAAACCCGAGGGGTTTCGCCAGAGGGCAAAGTCTTCACTTAATGAAGTGAGGGCCATTATGGATGTTTGGGAAGCTAAAAGGATATAATGACTGAGGGACAGTAGGAGAGAGATCATTACGAGGGAGAGATACATGTAAGCAACACGGTGAAAGTTCGTTCCAACGGTTACGTGAAACTGCATATTTTATTCTATTTAAAATTGTTCAGCAAAGCTTAAAACGTGTAAAAATAAAACAAATAAAGGGTTCTAACAAAATTACAATGTCGCTCTCTGTAACCACCACGGATACCCGAGATTAAGACTCATGTGTGAGCTGCCGTAGGCACCCATAATAAGAAGCAGTCAATCGAGGGACATAAAATGCTTCAACTGAGAGGTTGTCGAGTTACCGGAATAAGGGATCTGTTATTCACAACCCATTACATATCACTGCAAATTACATAAATATATTCTAGCACAAAATAGGAAACGGAAGTGTAACATATCCTAACATGTACCTATTACGTATTAATGGAGACCCTTTGTCCGGTCTTTTTAACACGACCAATTTAATTTCCATTGCCATGTTAACTTCTCTTGACATTTTCACTGGCATAAACACAACTTACTGCAACAGTAACAGTACAGTAAGCCTACTCCTACTGTATGCCCACGACAAGAAGGCTAGAGGGGAATGAAGGGCAGAGGGGGCTTGAACTTTGTATCTACTCCGGTAGCGGACCTGTTTACTAGGAAATGAGTGTATGAGAATGCATATTTCTAGCTATCGGTGTGTAATGTGACAACATTGTGTATTTTAAACGAGTCTAGCATCCTTGTCATACTCGGAAATTGGGCATAAACACCGTGCTGGAAGCACAAAATGATTACGCTACACATGCCTTCTTGTCCTGGGCATACAGTAAAATCTTGGAAGCTGCCAGAAATATGTAACTGACAGATTAGCTTACCACGTACACAGGTATTCTGTACACGTGGCGAATGAATGTGCGCGAGTGACATCATGCAAATTGATGATGTGGGTAATGAGTCTGTTTACTTCCTTGAAATACAGAAGACACTGCTGATAATGCGAGATGACACCGTCGGTCCGTGGAAGTGGGAAACAAAACCTGACACCCCAACAACGGTCAAATACAAAAGTGAACTCGATCTTAAACCACTGCGCAGTTGTCACGTCTGAAAATACCTTTGTAGTGGTTGAAGCAGTAAACCTCCATACCTTCCTAACAAGTGTTTGTGCTGTGTATCCACATTATTAGTGGCAAGCTTTGGTTTCCTGATAATGGTCTGGCAGTTGCTTATGTTCTGACTAGATATCGAAGGTCAACACGTGGTCAGTCCTTTTGTCACTGTGAGGGAGATTGCGGTAGGTTGTACACGTACAATAATTAAAATTTACCTATACTATTCATATCATATAATAGATAATAGAAATTATTACAGTCAAGTTTAACGATAAAAAAATAAAAGAGGTTGTCGAGTTGCTCGGAATGTCGAGTTATCGGGATTCTACTGTATTATTAAAATTGAAAAAAGTGAAAAATAGGACAAGAAACGTATTAAGAATGGATTCTTGATGAATCTGAGTCAGGCAATGAAGAAACTAATGTATCAGATATCCTCCATTTTGATTGTGAATGAACTATTGAAGAACTGAACAATTGAGTTTCTTCTTACACGGATTTCAGTGAATCACTTTGTTTTTGTCAAACCTGGTGTAGCTTATCTAGACTTCAACAAGTCTGAGCTTAAAGACTCAGCTTTTGCACTTAAAAGCTTACACTTCAAAACCTGCATCTCTGATATAAAGAATGAAAATGTGTCATAGTTTCTTCTACACTTCTGCAATATAATAAAAGGTAACATCCTAGAGTGTTTAACCAAACTTGAACACAACTCTACAAATATACTTGAGTACTCCTGCTTCCAACTCTCAACAGAAAGATTATTTTCTATTCTAAGACGCATAAATAACTAATTATCCGCCTGCGGTGCCGTATGTAGCAAAAGCGGGCATTAAACACTACAAAAAATATATCACAGAAAAGGATCATCTTAGTCATGTTGGTGCCCTTGGTACTGAATCTGACATGACAGTGAAGAAATCATTAACTTGTTCGCAAATTACTGGGCAAGGAGTAAGCCGTTTGTTGTTTAAGTACTTGGTGTTTTGGTCCATTGTTGTGGATGACACCTTTTAAAGATTAATGCGAGTTTTTTGTATCATTTTTTTTTTTTTCTATTCGGTTGCAGATTATTGCCTTTTAGAATTTAAACGAGGTTGTTTGTATTACGGTTCTTCGTTCTTTCCTTTTCTATTTGTAATTTAAGTAAACGCACATTCCTAGTGTTTGCCACTCATAGTAAGCGGACACACAGGTGAAGAAAGTCTCCCATATGCAAAGGAAACATTAATAAATAGACATTTCAAGTGGGAACAGCAAAGCTTCTAAATCCGGGCCTACTGGGTCAACTGAAGTGAGAGCATAGGATTCTTGGATGCTCGGATCTTGAAATCTTCAGGAATAGACAGCAACTAAAGGAAGTGTATGATACAGTAATGAACGAAAGAGATGTGAGAAAGTGGCGTGAAATATTCAATAATGGACTACCAGTGAACATGACAAAACTCGATCTGGACGTCCGCCACACTTTACCGATGATTTTGAGGATCAAGTGAACAATGTCTCAAAGGTAATTTAGTAATACCATAAAACATTTATTTCGCGTAAATTGTGAGCTTTGTGCAGATGCGCTTTTTCAGTAAGGTTTTGTCTATCTCTTTACTGCTTACCAATTACACCAATGCCATTTAGAATGCAGGGGTGTTCACAGGTTATTCCCACAATATTCAAGAAATGCATTTTCTTTGTGATGCAAGTGTCTACTCATATAGTACCTTAAACAATGTCGTTAAAGTCATTTTTGAGAAAATATATGTAAAGGTTAGTTTGGGGTGGCAGAACTTTCTTGGAACTTTCGTGTCGCTTCGTTGAAAAATGGTGAACTTAGATATCATTCACACCATCCATTACACTAGCACGCGCGCGCACACATACACACACGCGAACACACATTACACGATCACGCACATACACACATACGCACACGCATATACAAACACGGACACACACATGAACATACACACGGACACGCACACACACACACGCTCGCGCGTACATACAGATCTTTCTTTTAAATTCCTATTTTTATTCAATGAGCCTCAAAACACGTATTTCCGGTGAAATCTCGCTATCAAATTTGTGGGTGGAATGCAATGCTTCCTCTGAAAAGTAAAAGTAGCCAGTGAAACCTCTAATTCGTGTTGAGCAGACTCACAGAAAAGGTACTTACTTGTGCCTTGGAACAAACCACTTAGCCTAGCCACGCATTATAAAAAGATCAAAACGTAAATTTGACTGCTTAATTCCATGTTCCTGATTTAGAACTATAAAATGGAGGTAGATATATTTTATAACTCACTTTTTATAGTTACCTATCTCCTTAAAATATTCACTATGTAGTAAGGCATAATAACATTTTCTATTTAAAATAAATGTTTGTATATCCTGGCAGAATATAAACGAAAGGAGAGGAAACCAAGAAAAAAGAAAGAAAAGGAAAGGATAATACAATAAATATAAGGAAAAAGGAGAGAGAGAAATAGAGTAGATGGAAGGAGGATAGGATGGACTGAATGAACGAAGAAAGAGGAAGTATAGAGCAGGTGAGAAGAGAAAACAAGCAAGAGAATAACAGAGAGGCGGCGAGAAGAGAAAAGAAACAATAAAGAAGCGTTTCTCATTACCAGCTCTCGTGTAATTATTTGATTTACTATGTTTGCACAATGCAAAACAGCTAATTTGGCGACCGCCAGCTTCTCTGGTTATCTGTAACACATTCTCCCGCACAACAGCAGAAAATCCTGCTAGATGGGGGTGTTCACAAATATGGCTGGCCAGCTCTGTCAGGTGCGTACATTGTTTCTGCTGTGGGTGCATATTTTGCCGTTCGAAATTTAAGCACGCTTAAGAAAGAATTAAAAAAAGGAAAGAAAAGGAAAGGAAAACAGCGAAATCGTGATAGCCTGTGGCAGTCGGGACCATGGCCTCTGCAGGAAGTGGTGATGCTGATGTAGAGTAAACCAAAGTTATTGTAATTTAACAAGTGCAAAATTGGTGGGAAAGAGGTTAAAGTAGCGCAGGCCTTGCAGCAAGTGTATGGTCTGTACTCCAGTTATGGAAGGAAATGCTCGGCGAGAGGAATTTAAAGCGCAGGTTCTGTACAAGAAAGAGAGGAGGGATTCGAGCAAAAGAAAAGAGCTAGACAAGATGTAAAAGCAAAAGAAAATTGAGATTGAAGTACATTTATTTTGCAGGATGAGAGAGGAAAAGGGCAGAGGAGTAGTGGAAACAAGCAGACGGAGGAGCAAGCACTGAGGTCCACTGCTAACTTGCTCAACATATATAAGCGCCGCGCTCATTATGCTAACTTTGGTATTTCAATACTGTAAACCTGCAACTGTTGTTTTGAAGAGCATGGACCAGGCTCTCAAGAACTATAAGGGGGAAACAATGCTACAACAATATATCCTACTGCACTTAGTGTTGATATGTAAAAATCAAATGTAAACAAAAGCAGCGCTTTGCTAACGCATTGAAGCAAAATAATCATAGTGAACGAGCTCTCTGCAGTAATCGACAACAGAAGCAAAGCTACATTACCAGTTAGCCTAATGAGCGTGGATTTATCTTAACAAGTAATTGATGATCAAGTTATTTTCAATGTTATCTCATATTAAGCACAGGTTAAAACAAAAGCAATTTAGTAATGAAGTTAAATTTGTCAGCTTCATTTAACACCTATTGTTAAACTGATGTGGGTAGTGGTGGTGCTTTCGGGCGTAATACTACAAAACGCTTATTGGTGCCCAATTAAATGAATGATTCCATTGTGCAGTAAAATAAATACGCTTGCAGATCTCCTATTATACCAACAATCTGGGGTAAAACGAAATCCAGTTTAATCTAAGAGCTTTTTGTAACCAAGCAGCATTCAGTTTACTGGATGTCAAGTAGAGATTTCAAGACCTGCTTTACCGTTATGATAAATATGACACGAATTTCAGTCTAGATGTAACTGTGCGAAATCCTCTTTTGCTTTCTAATTAATTGTAAGACTGTATATAACAATGTTTTAGATTATTTTTACTTCTTTGGAGCAACAGCGGTGTCAACTACAGTACGCAAAATTGATTAAAGAGGATGCACAGAAAGTAGGAAAACATTAGAAATAGAATATTTTGTTGACTGTTATTCATACCGAAAACGAAGATTTTTTTTTTCAAAATAATTTATTATAATAATTTACATCAAAATAATCTGAATTCTATGTTATAGTGTCATTACAGTGTCAAGAAGCGGGTCCGACCGATTCCCTCCCAAATATGAGGTTCTGATTTCCTCACAAAAAGGGTACATTCATATTTCCTCCCAATTTTCTCTTGTTCAAATAAAGTGTTATCTGTTTCCCTCCACGGCTTAGCCGCACGATTCTCTGTCACACTCTAACCACTGACAAAATCCTTTACATAAAGACATTGGAAAGTACTTTGTAAGACATGTAATTGTAGCATTATGATAGATTTATCTGTCCGTTATCTAATTGTTCAGTTTTGTTTTACAAATAGTTCATTTTTACTTTCTCTACTGGTAAGTAGGGGAAGTATTGTATTCCACCCAAAAATTCGATGTCGAGGTTTCACCGGAAATATATGTTTTGAGACCCCCTGAATCCAAAAAATCATTTTTAGAAAAAGGTGCGCCCGCGCACGCGTGTGTGTCTGTCTGTGTGTGTGTGTCAGTCTGGGGACTGCATAACTCAAAAACGAAAAGTAGGTTAAGAACCAAAGTTGGTATTTAAGTTTAATATCTTTCAAGGATGCGACACAAAGATTTTGAAGAAAATAGCCCCACCCTAAACTACCCTTTACATGGAAAAGTTTTCGAAAATATTGATTTTCTTGAAACTGGCTTTAACGATTTTGATTAAAATGTCATATGTTTGAGATATTTTTATGAAGAATGAAATTTATATCTTTAATTTTCTGGCTATAGACCCTGTAGTCGTATTTACTCTGGACGACTTTTGCATAACTGGTAAACTGTTAGAGATAGACCAAATCATACTATACAAAAATGTAGATCTTGCTAAACTACACAATTCATGTTCAAATAAATTTTATTTTATTATTATTATTATTATTATTATTATTATTATTATTATTATTATTATTATTATTATTATTATTATTATTATTATTATTATTATTATTATTATTATTATTATTATTATTATTATTATGGTTATTATTATTATTATTATTATTATTATTATTATTATTATTATTATTAGTATTAGTATTATTATTATTATTATTATTATTATTATTATTATTATTATTATTATTATTATTATTATTATTATTATTATTATTATTATTATTATTATTATTATTATTATTATTATTATTATTATTATTGTCACCGCGCCCGCCGCATCTAATTGCCGACAACAGCAGTGTCACCCATCGCATTATTGTCGGCACTACCGCAAAGGAGCCGAAGGAAAGAGATAGAGAATGACCGCATTGTTGGGGCGCTTGCCGAAAGAGAGAAAAGGATAGAGGCTACTGGAATCTTCTACTTTGTATCTCACCGCAATAAGTGAACGTTCCTGAAGCTTCCAGAATAGTGCCTGGGAGATATAAATAGCGGAAAAGTGCGACAGAAGAGTCAGTCAGTCAGACGTATGTGAAGGTTGAGTAGTCGTGCCGACGGAGACGGACAGACGATGTGAAGAGTTGTGCCGACGGAGAAGAGTTAGTTCTTTGTGTTACGAGTTCGGAGCCGTGCTGTTGGAGAATCGAAAAAGACTTTCTTGTTGTTGCAACGAGTGTACAAAGTTACTGTTTACGGAAATAAAAGTGTTCTTTATCTCGACTACATCTGTCTACTTTACTTTTTACACCCACAAAAAGTTACATTATTATTATTATTATTATTATTATTATTATTATTATTATTATTATTATTATTATTATTATTGTTATCGTTATCGTTATCGTTATGATTATCATTATCATCATCATCATCATTATTATTATTATTATTATTATTATTATTATTATTATTATTATTATTATTATTATTATTATTATTATTATTATTATTAATAATAATTTTATTATTATTATTATTATTATTATTATTATTATTATTATTATTATTATTATTATTATTATTATTATTATTATTATTATTATTATTATTATTATTATTATTATTATTATTATTATTATTATTATTATTATTATTATTATTATTATTATTATTATTATTATTGACAGTGCATTTCAAATTATAATGTATACTGTATTCATACTACATTTTATCTCTCTAATATATCCTCGTAGTAAGATAATGCTCATGAAAACCATGTATGTGTAAGCTAAATGAAGCTAAGCATGGAAATTAAGGAAAAATGAAATCTAAAAATAATAAATACAGGCTTATAAGCGCAAAACTATAGCGCAGGCCTACTAGGCCCTTGGTGTTCTACCAGGGCGCGCGGCTAACGAAATGTTAATTTATAACCCTTCTATCTGCCGTGGTTCTCAGGTTCCATTCTATATTAGACGTGAAATACCGCTTATTTTACTCAGAGACTTCTTTATGAGGCCTGAGATTCTTTCACGTGCCGTAAATCTACGACACGGGACCACCGACTTTACTTTCCTTCCGCAGGGAGCCACGCTAAGGATTCTTATGTCGCTCTCCGCCGCGTTTGAAGCCGCGACGCTGGGAACTACAGGCTAGCATGTTATCCTAGACCACCACGGAGGACACAGAAGAAGATGAAGGCACTTCCTGCTGTATTGCCGATGCGTCACTTCTCAGTGCACACGTGTGTTCAAGGTAAACATTTCCTGTTACGTCTCTGGGATAACGTCATGTTCGCAGCATTTCCTTCCTTGCCCATTATGAGTTGTCAAATCCTGAACTCCAAGTATCCAATGCGACTCGCTCATAAAACACGCTAATTGTAGTGGAATTTCCTTGGCTCCGAGTAACACCACAAATTGGTTCGGTTCTGTCACGTTGTTTTACATCAATGCGAAAACGAAGATCTTGGTGTACTTTTCTAAGTGTTCCTCTGTAGGTGACAACGAAATCTGAAGTGACACTATTAGAAGTTACCATGGACAGGTTTCGAGGATGGTGCAGCAACTGCGCTACAAAATGGTTTTTTCCGTTATAGTGGACACAGTTTATCGGCAATTCTCAAGAGTTCAACATGGCCGACATTACACTAAACTGCAGACGACAGCACCCCAGAAAGCGGTCCTGCCAACGTCCAGGCTACAGACAGAAAATTCAAAATATACATTTCATGTAGTTTCAAAATATCTTAAACATATGGCATTTTAATCGAAATCGTTAGAGCCATTTTCATGAAATCAAAATTTTCGAAAAATTTTGCATGTAAAAGGTAGTTTAGGGTGGGGCTATTTTCTTCAAAATCTCCGTGTCGCATCCTTGAAATACATCAAATTTAAATACCAACTTTGGTTTTTAACCAACTTTTCGTTTTTGAGTTATGCTGTCCACAGAGTGACAGACACGCCGACTGACAAACACAAACACACGGACCTTTTTCTTAAAATGCGTTTTTTGGACTCAGGGGGTCTCAAAACATATTTCCGGTGAAATCTCGACATCGAATTTTTGGGTGGAACACAATAGTTCCTTCTCCTTACCAGTAGAGAAAGTAAAATATCTGTTTCTTATTTTTCTCCAGCGGAATTTCTTATTCACTGAATATTAGAGCGTTGGATCTCACAAATACAGTTTGTTATTTTGAGAAGGAATGCACAATTAAGAGCAAACCAGAAATGGGAAGCATAGATTATTGGTATTTTTCGAGGGGGCGTGGTCATGATACAGTCCGAGGTTTATCTGGACAGTTGTCAGTGGCGGTTTAATCTCGTTCAAAGAAGTCGACATTTGAATGGTTGCAGTTGCACACTGTGCGGTCCGGCATTTAAACCTCCGGAGAGACCATGTGTCACAACCTACCACACTGGCCCTGTGTTTAGCCTATGCAGCACGTAGCAACGTCCAAACAATGCAGCATCAAAGTGACAACAGGCCAGGTTATTGACTTGTTGAGGTGACGTCACCTTGATCCTAGCCTACTTTTCAACAAAGAGGACTTTCATCTGTTAGGCCTTTCCTTCCGTGACGACACACAAGCAGTGACAAAACAAAGGGCCATTGCTGTCAAGCTAACATCCTCCCCAGCTTTCTGCACCACTTCCTACTAACGGCAATTGTTTTTGTTTTTTTTCCCTTCTTCTTTATTTCTTATACATAAACTTATTTTATTATTCCTATCATGTACATGCTAGGAGTGTTCAGAAGAGGATAGCATCCACCGGGTCGGAAATCACAGTTTCTAACAATTTTTATTCTCATGCATCATCTTAGATTAAACGCTAGCTACTTTGGATCGTTAAACCTTAATTATTTTAGTGGTTATGTTTAAGTTTGCGCCATTTAAACAATTATTTAAGGTCATATTAATATATTCATGAAAATTTAAGTTGGTTCTTATTATATCTAAATGAAAGAAAACAAAGCGTAGAGGTAAACAGTGACATTGATTATGAAAAATTAACATCAAATTGGAAAATGGGAACACATGTAGTACCCCAAGGTTCAATATTAGAGATTTTATTACCTATTTCTGATCTATATAAACGACCTATCACTTTATATAAAGGATATATCAACTACTGTGCTGGTAGCTAGTAAAAACTTAAATAATGTGTAATTAAATTGAATTATATTTTGAGCTGCATGTCTTATTGGTCTAAAGCTAACAAATTATCTGTAAAGCTAGACAAAACAAAAGTTATTAAATTTACAACTCATGGAACATCTCACGCTCCAATAGAAATTGAGATTAACGATATCTTAAAACAAATAGACAAAGTTAAGTTTCTAGGCGTTCAAGTAGACATGTATTTGGACTAGAAAGCTCACACTAAGCATATCTTACCCAAAATTAGCTCTGCCTGTTATGCTATCCGAGAACTAATAAATGTGAGTTCTATAGACGCACGTAAATTGGTTTACTATGCATATTTTAACTTTGTAATGGAATACGGAATCTTATTTTGGGGCAATTCAATAGAGAGTAAACGAATATTCCTCATGCAAAAGAAAACTATAAGAATTATTTCCAACGCCCTTAGCAGATGCTCTTGTAAAGATCTTTTAGAAGACTGAAGATATTAACCTTACCCTGCATGTATATATTCTCGGCCCTAAAATTCTTTGTATGCAATCGAGTTACATTTAGAACAAACAATGAAATTCACGAGGTAAACACTAGACAAAGGAGTATCATCCATCATTCCAGTGCAAAACTTTCTTGTTCCCAGAAAGCTGTATATTGTGAAACCATAAAAAGATATTTCATACTCTTCCTGAGGATCTTAAAGGAAAAGTTGACAAGTTCAATAATTTTAAAATTGCTGCTAAATAGTACTTATGCTCAAAATCATTTTATTCTGGAAAGGATTATCTGAAAGACATATGATCCTGATAATGCTTATATAGCTTTGTAAGTAGTTCCTAGCTTCTTTACTGACAAATCATTGTTAATAACATTATTGATGACTGGTCGAACGCTACTTACATTTATATGTATTGAGCAACTAAGGGTAGATGCCATGCATTGCTAATCAAATAACAATAATGATAGACGTGGCAGTAAAAGTCTACTGAAAGTTTAAAACAAAAGTTCAATTTGTATTTGTATGTGCAAATTGTGTTGTCTTACAACTGCAGGGAAGATTTGATTTTGTTTCTGAATTACCCCTGCTTGGTTTTTGTCTTCTCATATTGCCTGCAAATAATATGTATTTTTAAATTCATTATTCAAACCTAATGTTTACGTACAAATGCAACTTTTTTCTTTCTTTCTTTCTTTTTTGTTTTATTGGAAGGGAAACGAACCAAGTGTGGGACTGCCAAATAGGTATACCCACTAAAACTCCTCCAATTATTTCTTGCACACATTGCGGAAACTACTTCACAGCATTACCCCAGAATGCGGCAATCATGTTTATCTCTCTTTTTCATCCATTTATTTTGTTTTTATAATCCTAGTTATCATGTGTTGAACAATACCCCATTTCTTTTCACTTTCCAACATTAATGTTACAATATTTTCCACATTTTTCTCTTGTCCAATCTGTTTTGTACATTTTTATCTTGTAGAGTTCCATTTTAAACATTTTAATACAGTGTGTTCAGGTGTATTCTTTTCCTTGCAATACAAACAAGTTTCACTATTAGTCAAAGCCATTTTGAGTAGGTAGGTTTTGAAACGTGCATGCCCCATAAAAATTGGGTTAGATAATACCCTACTTGTTCATGTTTCCTGTTTATCCGGGGTACATATGCAATGTTCAAAGTTCACGGGCCTATATGGTTAGTAGTAAACTCGCTGTACACAATCCAACCCAGTCCAGTATGCAAGGTTTTGATGCCGTGGTCCATTGCTTTCCATTTTAAAACCTAACGTTCGGTCAAAGCCCAGAAGTTGAATATATTAATAGAGTGCGGTTGTGAAAGCCTATGGCGTTATGCAACTCGTGTTTATAAGCATTTTATTAGGGTTCACTTGCTTATTTAAACTACCACTAATTCTGCTAGCGCTGCTTAAAGTCGATGTGGCTCTTGGTGTTCTGTAAGAGCAGGGTAAAACAAATGGGAAGCGCCGTACACCTCGCATTGGTTAAAAATATAAAATAAGTCAGACAGCGCCAAATTTGAGAGTAACGGAAGGCTTTAAATATCCTAATTTTCCCACCACTAAACACTTTTACACTCAGGTGCGATGTATTTAAGAAAACTTCAGCTTTTCTTGTGTACAGACTTGTTCAAACTATTAAAATAATTACTACATCTTCCACTCATTTGTATATTTTAAAATTAATCAGTCATCGTTGTTACATTTAGGTTTAAGGCCAGGTGCACCAATCGTTGTTAGTAATTTGTAGCCGTGAAGTTGCTAGTTAACGGCTGTAAACTCAATTCTTTGGTGCATCAATCCTAACAAGATTTAAATAAATGCCTAACGCCCGTAAACTTTAAACGGAGATATTCTGCCATTTAAGAGCTTGACAGCGGAGTTCTTTGTTAGAAATTATTTTCAGGATGAGCTATTGTATAACACATTGGTTACATAAATCGGCGTAACCAAGAGCGAATGTGACCTTCTGTATTTAAAAGAGGCAACATTGATCTGCGGAGGCGACCAATTCAACGATATGAATGACAGAAAATTCTACGAAAAGTACACATTGTATAAGGCAATGGTGTTGTCAGCAATCCAACAATTAAATGATAGGTTAGACTATTCTATTCAAAGTAATTACCTACCCAGTATCTGCAATGAATCGAATACTTATAACCAGACCTCGGATTTTAGGTAAAAACCTATTTTGTTCCTCATGAAAATAAAATAAAAGTTGTGTATATAGACCACTAATTATGGAAATATATGTTCGAAAATAGTGGTCCTATACAACCTAAAAATGCCTAATTTCACGTTAAAACCCATTTTTACCTAATTTTACATTTTTTCAATTTCTTCATTTGGTAATATGGAAACGCTGTGTAAGCCTGTGTACCAGTCGTGCCTTGACAACAATCACATTGAACAATCCTCCAATATGGAGGACACTAAGAACATTGTTTTGAAATTGGAGGAGGGTGCAGTGAGCTTTACTTCAGCTAAAGAACTTCTGCAGGACCCAACAATTGCTCATGATATTGCAGTCATCAAACCACATTATGTCTTTCTGGTCCCTACTATTAATGCTCTAGAATCTTCAGGCAAACCGGTCTACACGCAACTGGGAAACTCAAATCAATAGTTCAAACAAAACCCGGACTGACAGTTCTCCGTACAGTTGCTGACATCTTGTCTGGCAAAAGACCTAAACATGAAAATGTTGCTCCCTTGCGTCTAATACCAACATTTAAATATGCTCCGGTGACATCAGTTCATGTGGAACGCTCATTTTCGGCTTATAAGATGGTGTTATCTGATAACGACGCAGTTTCTAATGGAAGTCTTAGAAAAGGTGTTAGTTGTTTACTGTGACTCTAATTATGGACATGTACAATAAAGACTGTGTAAAATATTTCGGCTAATTTGCAATGGGATATAAAACAATATCATTTTATTTACCTATTTTTGTAATTTTAGAATACATTTTGATTTGTCGTAGTACCATTAGGTACCTAATTTAAGATTTTAGGAGGTATACTTATAGCATTACGGTATTATCCTACAGGGGCATTTAATATCGTAATAGACTAAGATCCATAGAGGGAAGTGATGCAAGGTTTTAGTCTAGGATATTTGAGTGATATCTACATAATATGTAACATTTCTAATGCACCAAGATCAATAGAGGGAAGTGATGCAAGGTTTTATTCTGGTTCATACCTCCCCTGAAATTAATAGGTGCAAGTGATTGTACCCATATAAGAATAAAATCTCCCCAATACAGAGTTGCTAGAATAGAAAAGAACATTTTTTCTGTTAACTGCCAGGAAATAAGTAACGGTAACTTGTCAAATTGTGGCGCGATGGGCGGCTCTGACCATGATAGCGCCATATATAGAAAATCCAAGAAAGCGGCAAAATAATAGTGGAATAATAATCACAAATGGATTTTGTTGAGAGATGAAGGTTATGCTTGACAGCCATACTTGTCCAGTCCTCTTCTTAATCCACAAACTTGGACTGAAACAACACGTAACTATACATAAGCAAGAATAAGAAACAAAGTACAAACACTGTAGTTTTTTTATTTACGATTATGTACATGCAAGAATAAGAATTAAACAGAACGGCAACTTCTTTTTGTTTCTTTTTCAATGTTTTAGTATTTTAAAATAAGCTCAAACAAGGGGTCATAAAATTCGGGCTCCTTTGCCTTTTTTCCCCATAGGCACCATTTCTTATTCCATGACCACAACAAATACCTACTTTCGGTTGGCAGTCCACAAAACAAATCCCTGTCGAAACTAGACAAAGCTGTGTTTCTGTTAGCTCCTGAGGGTGTCTCATGTTAGCTAAACAAAATCAGTAAATTGTCCTAAGTTTTGGTGCACCGGTATATGAGTCAACAAGTGTAAACATTTTACAGTCGTTTGGTGACGACAGATATTCATGGACGTTGATGCACCTTGAATCTTTGACATCTTTGCATAACATCAATGCAGTAGGAACAATAAAATACATTTGTATTGAAGGGCATGTTGTAATTATCCAAAACTTGCATTATTCTTTCATCAGAACCTTAATGGCTGGCCAACAGTCACTTCGCTAACGTAATTAGGCTATTATATCAACAACATTTTAAAAATAGATATATCTACGAACACTGCTGTCAGAGGAACATTGGTAAACATTTAGGAGGGATACAGTGCTGCTTAGTAATTTTCCAAAACAACGATGTCCAACCCTGTCTCTTTGGAGACGCTTATACAATTAGCAGCTACAACCCCACCTCCATCCTTCAGTTGGAGGGTTACTTAGCTAATAGTGCCTGTGACGTGAATAATCACAACCAGACAGTTTCCAGTGACGCACACAAACAGGCGACAGTGGCACTTTCTAAGATATCAAAATGTTTCATAACGAATGGGAGTTAGAAATGGAAATCATTCTTCTGCAAAATACTGCGGCCTTCAAATGTTTCACAAAGCAAGGTTGGGATTTATTTCATTCTTTGCCCTCTGACGCGTTTCCTAGACTGCGAATGTTTGCCTCCAACCTGATATCACTTTTTGGGTCTACATATATTTGCGAACGAGAGTTTCTCCAAATTGAACTATAGTAAAAGTCTGTATCGCAATACGACACGCGACGATCACTTAGTGTATCTTCTAAGGCTATGCACTTCGACTTAGTCGCCAAATATTGATAGACTTTTTAAACGCAAGCAGTACCGACGAAGTCGCTAATGAAGAGATGTTATTCGCATAAGATTTGAAAGTGCTTTCCTAAATTAAAGGCAGCGTACTGTAACCAACCCGCCACTGCAACACAATACACGTCTGAGTACTAAAGAGTGACACAGTCCGCATAAAGTGGAAGGAGATAAATCCAAACTCCCCTCTTTTGGAAACGTTGGATATTGCTGTTCCAAATATTAATCCAAAAATCTACCAAGCAATTTAAAATTCTTACTAAACTAAAAGCAATGTGTGCTATTATCCGCGTCAAATCTCTTGCAAATGGCAGTAGCCAATAGGAGCACGTTACAACGTAGCCATATCGTGTTCTTGTGCGTGAAAGAGATAGACATAGTATTATGCGCGCAGCGTAAGAATAGCGTTTCACTGTGCGTTTTACACAGAGCTATTAAGTGGAACAGATCAAAACTTAAGTAACATTTGGCTAATCAGTTTAAATAAATGGCAATAGAAATGAATTGATTTATTCCAGGCGCAGCAGCAGTTAGCTCTTGGCACTTTTTAAAATCAAGTTTACACCTTTCTTTGTCACTTCAGTTGCTTTAAAAAAAAACTCATACATTATAAACAACTTGTACATCATTACGCAAACACTACTTTTTTACTTTCTCTACTGGTAAGTAGAAGCGAGTATTGTATTCCACCAAAAAATTCGATGTCGAGATTCCACCGGAAATATATGTTTTGAGGTCCCTTGAATCCAAAAAGAGCATTTATAGAAAAAGGTCCGTGTGTGTGTGTATGTGTGTGTCAGTCTGTATGTCTGTGTGTCAGTCTGTGGACAGCATAATTCAAAAACGAAAAGTTGCTTAAAAACTAAAGTTGTTATTTAAGTTTAATATCTTTCAAGGATGCGACACGAAGATTTTGAAGAAAGTAGCCCCACCCTAAACTACCCTTTACATGGAAAATGTTGATTTTCTTGAAAATGGCTCTAACGATTTTGATTAAAATACCATATGTTTGAGATACTTTAATGACAAATAAAATGCATATTTTGAATTTTCTGGCTATAACCTATGTAGTCCTGTTTACTCTGGATGACTTTTGAATAACTCGTAAACCATAAGAGATAGACAAATTCTTAATATAAAAAAAAATGTAGATCTCAGTAAAATACAATTTTATTTAAGTCTCAATACATTTTTTGTAGAGTGAACCATTTGGGAGATATTCATTGTTATTTGTGTCAGTTTCAGAAAACTTAAAACTTTCGTAAAATGGAACATCGTTGTTCATTTTTTATATGTTAAGCGCGCAAAGAGAATAGATCTCAAAGATTTAAAAGATTTCACTATCCCTCAAAACCTACTGTATTCTCATATTAAATAAGATAATTTGTACAAATGTTTATCTCAACTAACACGAAGAAGATAGAGGAATAAGAGTTTGTAAGAATGGTTAGTACAAGAGTAGAGATAGTCATGTGAGTGCAACACATCAGATTTTTCCTATTGTATCACTAACGCAGTCGCTTGCTTTACTTAGCGACGTGTTACAAGCTTGTACAAATTTATAGAAGTGCACATTATCTACCTGTGTTGTCCCTTGGTCAGAGTAATTAGGGGTGTATTAGGAGAAAGGGGGAACCATAACGATACACCTATTCACAAAGGTTATTCACACCTCTGTTAACAGTTCAAGGTCTGCTTCAGTTCTGACAAAATACACATAAATATAATTGTGTATAAATACCGAACGGCTGAAAATAAAATTACAATTCTTTTTCGTACGTACTTGCACGACCATTCTGTTTATATCTGACATAAGTTTTAAGCTTGTAATAAAATATTAACATCTGAGCGTTAATCTAGTAATTACTAAGCGAGACAAGCTGGTTTTGATTAGGCAACACTTCACGCCTGTAATTCGCTACAGCCGTGGAGTCTCTCAAGGTCATATGCAAGAGGTTTGACGTGAACCTTAAGTACTAGGAATTAATATTATTTCGTATCGTTCGGTCAACCTATTTTGAGGAATTAGGTGAATGAGAATTGTTTACTCTAACAACTTGACCACACCTGTAAATTGGATAGTTTGTTATGGATGTCTTCAATTAATTTAATGGTTAGGAAAGATAATCCAATATATTTGATATTGATGACGTACTACAAAGAGTAAGCGTACCATAACCTGCCTCAAACTAGAACGGTCCTGTCGTCAACATATGAGAAGGGAGAAAGAAAGAAAGACATACTGTAACTGAAATGTACTTTACATGTAGAATATATTAATGTGAGTTAATCAAATATATGCGTATGAAATTAGTTTTAGAAGTATACGCACAAATTCTTTGAGAACAGACCAAAATATACCTTCATTCGGGAAGCAGACCAGGGTTCGAATTAACGGGGAGGGGATGAAGGGGATTTCCCCCTCTCATTAAATAAATTCTCGGGCTCGTCAAAGAATAATTCCCCACCAGAGAAATATATATTCTTTTTACTATGTGTACCATTACTGCTCTTTGAAAAATACAAGAAGACGCGGCATACTTTCCATGCAGACTGTACATGGTACAAGTGCGAGCTGTGAGTAAGCAAAAGTATCACATCGCACGTAAGCTAAACAAACAATTTTCAGGTTCATTAGTTAGTTTGGCATTCAGGGTCACAATTCCAGCAATTCTGCACCAGCATTGATTGTAGCTTGCAGTATTCAGTTGTTTCTTGCAACTCGCGGTTCTATTGTTCACCAGTATGGATAAATTTGTGACAAGAAAGCGAGAAGTTACAGAAAGTAATGGCAGTGATGTATCTCAGGCTTCAGCTTCGAGTAATATTAATATTACAGCACATCGTGTAAAACCTGCAGCATTGAAAGTGACATAGTGAGAGTAAGTGATTACACCAATCGGGGATGTGTAGACAAAACTAGATATGAAAAATGGAAAACAAACCGCCCCTGACTTGACTGCTCCAAAATACAAAATCACGGTGCTCTTAAAGACAGTAAAATGCATATTGCCGCTGCTATCGCTGCTGTTGCTGTTACTGGTACGTTTCATGTATATATAACACACCAATACTACGTCTGGCATCACTACCATTATTACAATAAATATAACACAAACTTTCCCCCCTCGTCAGGAAGTCCGTTTCGAACACTGAAGCAGACCTTCTAAATACACAATAGAAACAAGGCGCCGCTCTGTCGGTCGAGAAATCTTTTGTAAGTTAGGCAGAAATGTCCATTATAATACAACCCCGGATTAAGGGTGAAAACTAAGGTACTGGAGAGACGTGCTTTATCTTCATGTCGCATCACTTCTCATGGCAACGTTTATATTTAAAATTCGTGGGAAAAATACCCTAAGCGCTCCAAAATTGTGATAGAAGGGATGACATTAGAACAAGAATCTCACCTTGAATTTTTGGGCTGTAACGTAAGTTTCGACAGAGATAAAGCCAGAAAACAAAATAAACAAATACCAGCAAATATGCGGCACAATAACAAGAATGTTACAAAATAAAACCAGGAAAGGTATAAAACAGAAATTTTTGGTAGCGAGTCCTGGATTATGAATGAGAAAGATAAAAGTAAATTACAAGCAACAGAAATGGGGTTTTTGGGAAGGGTAAAAAATTGTACTAGAAGAGATCTCTTTCGGAATGAGAATATCCTAGAAGAAGTAGATACAAAATAAATGATAAAATCGAAGAGACCGAAGGACAACCTCTACGAGTAAGAATAATGTGTGACGAAAGAATACCACTGGAAATATACGAGTACAAACCAAGTGGAAGAAGCGACGTAGAACGCCCAAGAAAGAGAAGAAGCTGAACAAAGGAAGATGGAACAGGCAATTTTCCTAATCCACGGAGTGTAGGAGAAGAAGAAGCATAAGTAAAGTTCACGTGATGTTGGTGATATGGCGATTTTTTCGAGGAGACACCGGTCAAGTGCGTTCTAGTTTCGTGGCGTATGGTGGTGCCGGACAGATGCCGTGGATGCTTGTTCAAAGGAAAGAGTACTTCCCGAGGACACTAGAGGGCTGCTTGGTCGAAGGGTCATTGATCTCCCTCTCTAGTCAGCTCCAGCAGGGAAACGGGTATTCGAGCCGACAATTGTTAGGGTCTTTCGCGCGTCTCTATGGTCTGTCCATCTGCGGCCTGTAGCCTCCTGTGGTTCCTTCACTTCATCCCTTTGCCCTGGGGTGTTAGTCACAATATATCTATATAGATCGCACTGCACGAGGTATGTAGGTGTAACAAACACCAAACTTGGAATCTAAGCTCAGCATTTTCTAAGAAAGCGGCACGAACACTTTCAAGGAATCGCCCACTTCCACTTCCACTCCATATACTCTATGCATGAAACATTTTTCATTATTTTTTATTTTATCTCTAATGGTTTGATTTAAATAATACATGTTTAAAATAATGCATGTCTAATAAGACCACATTTCAAATTGTGTTAATTTTCTGGCCTGTTAAGCCAGAATAAACTTTGTATAATTTTATAAAACTGTTAAATCAGAAGAGACAACCGCTTAATACAAAGAAGATTTCGTTCTTTTCTAAACACAACTTGTCATTTGTTTTTCTTTTGTAGCGTCCGCCATTTTCGAGATATTCGTTGCTATAATTTGATCTTCTCAATACTCGTGTCATTTTTTTGAAGTAATCACCATTCAGCCATATAATGAAAAGACTACGTAATTTCAACCCCATCACATAAACATTTGATTATCGTTCCAGCCTCCAGTATCCCTGGGAGAGCAAAAGATCTCCGAACGCGCTGCGCAATGTTTTGCCTGTAGGCATCGGCGCTCGTTGCCGTCTGCCGCTACCATAGAAAGGCACGGATGAAACCATACAACATTTTAAAAAACTATTTTTATAGGCCTTACCAACTTTATGAAAGGAGATGCTGAAACTGTCCACCGTCGTCCATACATACATTTTTGGCATCTATTTAGGAAATTATCCATCACTCGCCGTGGTTCACGTTGAGAAATGCTGGCAATTTCCTGGTGGATATTTTGTTTTAACTCTTCCAGGGTGTGGAAGTTTGTCTAGTACACTTTATGCTTTAAGTTATCCCAGAGATAGAAATTGCAGGGATCGAGGGGGCTACAAATCTCTACTAATAATTGTGCCCTGAAACACACTTTCAATTGTTCTTATCAAAAGATTCCCTGTATGAGCTGTTGCAGAGTCTTGTTGAAAATAGGCAAAATCACGCTCCATGAGGGTTAATTCTCTAAAGAAGGGAGGGGGGAGGGGCCTGTTGCTCAGAGGCAATGATTCCTGGCCAAAAAGCGGCATAAAGGTCCTAGGCCATTTAAATGAATATGCAAATAAGCATACATCGAGTAGGAAACACTTGAGTAACGTTCTGGATCTCACTACTCTTGGTGCAGTAAACATTGGTGTACAGCTCAGTTCTCGTATAGCGAGTCTCAAACTAAAAAAGGAGGAAATCGAAGGAAGTAGGTATATTTTATCGAAAATAATAGATTGCATTAAGCTATGTGGTGCGTTTGGATTGGCATTAAAGTGACACGACGAGACAAAAGAATCTGAAAATTCTGGAATATTTTAGGACTTACTAACTTACTAGCTAGTGTCGATGGTTAAGTTAAATCCGTGGCACTATAGTCTATATCGGACCAGGCCCTGCAAAACCCGATTGCCGGCCTCACGCCCACATACGCAAGGTAGAGGTGGGCGATCATCCAACCGATACGGGGAGGAGATGTGGTCAGCATCTCAACACCCCCAGCCGGAAAGTTGGGCCGCTTACTTATGGCAAGCTCCTCAATTTCCTCACCATGCTGAGTGGGCACCGGTCCTATACCCGGGACTTAAAATCCGCAGCCCCGGGCCGAATTCCGTGGCAGGGAATCAAGGCATGGCGCCCTAGCCCACTATACCATGGCGCTGTAAAAATCACCTGGAGACAATTACCGTTCCGTTGCTAAATGGACGTCAAAAACAACACAGAATGAACTGTTACAATGTATTCTGGACGTCTACCACAAAAAATAAAAGAACTGAAGGAGGCAAAATTTGTAGCCTTAATAGCAGATGAGACTACAGATGTATCTGAGCATCAGTAATTGGTTCTCGTGTATCGATACGAGTCTATGAAAGGGTTTGGGGTTTTTTAGCCTAATGGACAGACTGCCATAGAATTATCCGAGTGTCTCAGAGTTAGTCATTCCAAGTCAACACCAAACAAAATCATTACACAAACATTTGATGGCGCTGCTGTCATGAGGGGAATAACAAATGGTGTACAATCTAAAATAAGAGAACATTATCCCCTGGCACACTATGTACAGTTAAATCTCTTAATGGAGAAAGCTGCTTCACAAAGCAAATCAGTAAGAGTGTTTTTCTCCATTCTGTCAGGATTTCCTGCTTTCTTCTCACGCTCGCCTCAGCGAAATGACAGTTTTCGAAAAAATCTCTGAATCATCGTACTGCTGCCGGTTCTGCCACTAGATGGAAGTTCAAGTCGCGGGCAGTGAGTTGTATTTTTGAAAGCTTATTGAATGTTTTCTTGAACTGGAGGGTTCATTTTCAAAAGACAAGGGAAGTGAAGCAAGAGTGCTAAGACAGAACTTGCAAGACTGCGAAATCCTGTTGGGTTCTGGTTGGAGTTCTTTCACCGCTTAATGTCTCACGTTAATATCCTCTACAACCAACTGCAGATGAGGAAAACTGATTGCATTAAGGTTAGCCATTCGGTGAAAAACTTCGTGCAGATGATCGATGGGCTACGCAAGAACTTGGATACTACATCTACCGACGAAGATCAACATATCAACATAGGTTTAAGCGGAAGCGAAGGGATTGCAACAAAATCACTGACGTTACAGAGGTGTGCGATCGCATCACAGTAGAGACGAAATACTGGTTTGTCATTATCGCATCTTGATGTTTGTAAGCTCTTAGAAACAGAAAATTGCGAAGAATATTTGAGAAATTTTCCAGAGTATATTCTAGACTTGGCTGTAGTGACATATCTCATGTTAAGCAGGGACTAGCTAAAATCAGAGCTTTCAATTATTTATGAAAGGCCAGAATTTCTTTATGGGAGTGGGGCATTGCCACTACTTAAGATGCTCTAGTCAAACAATCTGGTTGAAGCTTTTGATGAAGTAGCGAATCGCGATCCCTATAACTACGGCAGAACCGGATCGTTGCTTTTCTTCACGCAGATCAAGTGCTTCCTAAGGAACACAATGAAGCACGACCGACATCAAAGACTTCAACACCATGGTCATCAACATGTCCGCCGGCATGAAAAATCGTCGGGTCGATTTACTACTATAATCAGAAACAAGCGGGTAGATCTACATTCCCACTGTATGAGCATGCAGCACGCTATCCGTTAAATCCACGAGCCGCCACTGGGTTTCCAGGTGTTTGGATCTCTCTGTAGTTTACAGTAATAACAAGGCAACGTCCTACAACACATTACAATGGACTGAGGGGGAAGGGGTGAAGGTTGTGAAATATTTAGAAAATATGTAGTGTTAAATACTACATAAAATACGACTAACGTATGTTCTTATTCCTATATTTATCCAACACATGACCTAACAGTAAAATATGGTCGAATGTGCATTTATATGACCAATAAAAGCTGATTCATTGTGTTAACAAATGTTGAAGACATGCTTAAATTAACTTAGGCATGGGAAAATAAGACAGAAGAAATATGACGTCATAAAAATCCGAGCCCTAGTTATAATACTGTCACCGCGCCCGCCGCATCTAATTGCCGACAACAGCAGTGTCACCCATCGCATTATTGTCGGCACTACCGCAAAGGAGCCGAAGGAAAGAGATAGAGAATGACCGCATTGTTGGGGCGCTGGCCGAAAGAGAGAAAAGGATAGAGGCTACTGGAATCTTCTACTTTGTATCTCACCGCAATAAGTGAACGT
This sequence comes from Tenodera sinensis, assembly GCA_030765045.1. NCBI lineage: Eukaryota > Metazoa > Arthropoda > Insecta > Mantodea > Mantidae > Tenodera > Tenodera sinensis. Next base: position 307,550,459 of record CM060964.1, read on the forward strand.
TCCTGAAGCTTCCAGAATAGTGCCTGGGAGATATAAATAGCGGTAAAGTGTGAGAAGAGGCAGTCAGACGTATGTGAAGGTTGAGGAGTCGTGCCGACGGAGAAGCGACAGTTCTTTGTGTTACGAGTTGGAGAATCGAAAAAGACTTTCTTGTTGTTGCAACGAGTGTACAAAGTTACTGTTTACGGAAATAAAAGTGTTTCTTTATCTCGACTACATCTGTTTACTTTACTTTTCAACACAACAAAAGTCACAATACATATTTGTAGTGCCACTGAAGCATTTCAAAATTATGTGCATTTCTATTGCTACTCATCCGTATTTCAGGTTCATTTGTATTATAGCATAGCTTGTGTATAAATTATTATTAGTGGTTATGTGATGAGAGATGGAAGAAACGTCATCATTGCACGTTCCATTTAGAGGTAGAGTCCCTGACCATACGCAACTGGGAGTACCACACAGCCCACATTATTTTTAGAGGTCATAAACTCTTCTGGACATCGGACTGTAGCTCCTTGTATTCGTGTCTCGCCGCTATTTCCTACGGTTGTAAATAGCAGTAGATAAGGGAAGGGAGAAAGGTCGTCTGAAAGGAGGTGGGTGTCGAAACAATGACCATATGTCTGCCGTGCTAAAGGATTTCGTTTGTGCAAAATGCAGTACTTTGTCGTATAAATTAAACGCCCACTCCTCCAGTTGTTTAATTGGTAATGGCAGTAGAGGAAGTCCTATTTGTGTTTCACCAGCATTCTTGCCACACACGATAGATAAATCCTACTTGAACATCGTACAGCTTTATTGATCCAAGGCAATGCTCCTACAGTAGCCTCTGAATACCACCTTTCTTTACTCATACAACTGTGCACAAACTTGAAGCGCTCAATTCCACCCATCACTGCAACTTTTACATCTCACTGGAAATATATTAGAACAGATCAGGAGAATATGTGTCTGTGTGTCTGTGTATCAGATTTTAACTTTGGTCGAACACCATTCCTTCATCAGCGCTACATTATTTACCATACATGCTTTCCTAGAAACTATCTAAAATTAAGCAATTTAGTATTGATTACATGCAACATACACGAACAATCGTCAGCTGTTTTACCAGATGGCACATCAAACTGGGGGAAATATAGTAATATAAGACAGAAGTTTTCCATAAATGCTATTCCCACGAATAACGTGCATCGTATTTTAGACAAATTGCATACACTTTAATCATCTCTATATTTTCCTGAAGTAAGTTTTACTTTCCATATTACGTACTTACAATAAATACTGCAAGTATTGTATTCCGTCCAAAAATTCCATATTGGGATTTCACCGGAAATACACGTTTTGAGACTCCCTGAGTTTAAAAAAGACCTTTTTTTCCAAAATAAAAAGGGCTGCGTGTGTGCGCGCACACGCGCGTGTCTATCTACCCGCTGAACAGCATCACTCAAAAATGTAAAGTCGGTTAAATACCAACCATGGTATCTAAGTTCAGTGTTCACCAAGGACACGAAGATTTTCAAAAGATCTCCCCTTTCCAATTTAATTTTTACATGGAAACGTTCTAAAATTTGGATTTTCTCAAAAGTGGCTTTTACGATTTCATTAGCTTATTATTTATTTAAAATGTTTTCACGAAAAATGAAATGTATATCTTGAATTTTCTTGGAATAGCCTCTGAAGTCCTCTTCAATCCTAAGGAATTTTGCATAACTAGTGAACTATAAAAAAATTAAAAACCTGACTAAATAAGAAACATATATGTTATTAAAGCACACAATTTGTCTTCCCCCCCTCCTGTTCATCCAAACTGAACGGAGTTTTTAAGCCATCTACATTTTTGTATAGTAAGATTTGGTCTATCTCTTATGGTTTACGAGTTATTCACAAGTCATCCAAAGTAAACATAGGTTATCGCAAGAAAATTCAAAATATACATTTCATTTGTCATAAAAATATGTTAAACATATGACATTTTAATCAAAATCGTTAGAGCCATTTTCAAGAAAATAAAAATTTTCAAAAAGTTCCATGTAAAGGATAGTTTAAGGTGAAGGAATTTTCTTCAAAATCTTCGTGTCGCATCCTGAAAGATATTAAACTTAAATACCAACTTTGGTTTGCAACTGACTTTTCATTTGTGAGTTATGCTGCCCACAGACTGACAGACACGCACACACACACACACACACACACACACACACACACACACACACACACACACACACACACACACACACCCGTGGATCTTTTTCTAAAACTGCTTTTTTTATTCAGGGGGCCTCAAAACATATATTTCCTGCGAAATATCGACATCGAATTTTTGGACGAAATACAATACTTGCTCTACTTACTATACGTAGTAGAGAAGGTAAAATAAATAAAAAAAAAGTCATAACAGAAGATTAAAATGCTATTTTTAGTTTAGAGAACTCATTGTAAACAACGCCGGTTATTCATTCATAATCGAAAATTGTCACATTCATTTTCGTTACAGTAAGAATAATTCACTTTTGAATTGAAAATTTGCAACATATGTGTTGCGCATTTACAGCTGATTCTAACAGGTTGTTACGAAATTGTGACAAACAAAAGCAGAAAGAAATACCAAACAAAAGACAGATACAGTATCAATGTGTTTTGATCAGAAGACATCAGGTTGCAAGGAGAGATCAAATCTTTTGCATCTCGGCGCCCGCTCACGCAGAAAATCAACTTTCAATGGGATCGGAAAAGAGTCGCATATAAATCGAGAAGGTGCCAGAAGACGGAGAGGGAAAGAATGAAATTCCTCGAGCATCGTCCTCGTGAACGGTTACTTGTTCTAAATCCGTACGGCGGTGTCTAAATCCAGCCCGGGAGAAAATAGCAGGCGGAGGAAGGGGACTGGCGGAAACGTGGGCAAATAAATTAAAACTCCCAGCCGAGGTCCTTTCGGCCAAGTCATCCTCTTATTTTAATTTTTATTAATACCCTACAGAAATTCTCTTCCTCTGTGTCATTCTCCGCACATCCAAACCTCGTCTTCTTTATAAGGTCATTTTATGTATTGCGTTCACTTCCTAAGCGAACGATGCAGCAAAACAGTTAATAGAAGTGTGGCCATGAGATAACAATCCCTTTGCTTTAGTTACGTCTCTCATCTGAGAACAAATAAAATGGGTAAGAAACCTTATTAATGTTTTCCATTCTCTACATTTTGCAAGAGCATTGTTGTCAGGTTTGGAGATTTTAGTTCGAACAGAATGGATAATCTGTTCAATAATTAAAACAAGATTTTTGGAACTAAAGTTGAATATTACCAGATATTTGTGTGAAAATATACAAAACATTTAACTTAAAAAGGAAAACAAAAACTATATCTGGTGTGAGAGGTAGAATTGGACCGAAAATTCAATGCTACAGCTGAAAAAAAAAACAGTAGTTTGTTGACATAAATAAATAATGTGGTGTGTTTCATTTACATGGCTTTCTCTACCCATTCCTCAAAAACAACTCTTACAAAAACAAAATTGTCCATCTACATTACGTTGAGATATACATCTGTAGAAATGGTTTTATTATATATTGCCTTTTAAATACAATACGAATAGGAGAATACAGTCGGCTTAAGCGATAGTCAAATCTTTTAAGAGTTGGTCGCTATGTGATAGCTTTGACATTCCATTCTCTTTGCATGACCAGGAGAAAAATGTAAAGAAAAAAACTTATGACTTCCCATTTGAGAAAAGTATAAATAAGTATTCGAAAATTCAAGCCAATAACAAGAATTATCTAAGGAGTTGTTAACTCCACAAAACAATCCATTCGACATGAACTATCTACTTTAACAAGACCTGCATTTTCATGCAGTAATATTTTGTTTATCTCTTAGTTTTTACAAGTTATGCAAAAGTCATTCAGAAAGAAGAGGACTTCAGAAAATATTCCCAGACAATTCAAGACACACACACACACACACACACACACACACACACACACACACACACACACACACACACACACACACACACACACACACACACACACACACACACATCGTTAGTCATTTGTGAGAAAATCAGTTTTCGAAAGCATTCCAATATAAAGGGTAGTTGTAATCGGTAGATTTTTTGAAAATCTTTGCCGCATCCTTTTTTACTTATACTGTTCACACACATACACACGATTTTTTTAGAATTCCTTTTAATTACTCAGTGAGTCTGAAAATGTGTTTTTTCATTGAAATTTCGAATCGAATTTTTGAGTGGAATACAATACTTCCTCCATTAAGTATGTGGTAGCGAAATTAAAAATAGAACAGAAAAGGCACTTTGAAAATGTCATAGCTTCTTGAAAAGTTACGTCAACATACCTATACATAACTCAATAGTGCTTCTTTTCTTCTTTCTTTTTTTCTTGTTTTTGTTTTTCCTTTCTTTATTATACTAAGTTGGCGACTCCGTTTGAAAACTGGCGTTTAAAGTACACAGAAATGCGATATCTTCATGTCAGTAGGCGTACTAACATGTAAAAGAACTCCGGTGTGACATTGCGGCATTCCTACTTGTGACGCTACAAGACTCAACCCAGAGGTCCCAGGTTCGATTCCTGACTAAGGAGGGGAACTTCAATCTCAATCATTCCCTAACCCCCATAAGAGACTGGAAACATAAATGAGAAAGTGAATGTGTGTAATAGTAAAAAACTGATAAAACTATCGTTAAGAAACCTTACAGTACAATGAACAATAACATATTGGTTGTTGCTCAGATCAACGCTTTTGTTATGGTCATAGAAATTAAAGTGAGCTATACAAATGAAAGAAAGAAAGGAAGAGAGAGAAAGAGAGAGAGAGAGAGAGAGAGAGAGAGAGAGAGAGAGAGAGAAACCAAAAGAAAAGAAGGTTTAGTTTATCAACAAGAGCACTTTTATACCCTCCCAGAAACAAAACGTTTAGTAGTTAATTACCTCTTGATTAGTATAACTGACGCATTATCCTTGGCAACAGGTAGTCTCCTTTGCTATCAGATTTATGACCAGACATAGGAATTCTTAAGCAGTTAGCTTCAAGTTAGCTAGACTGAAGCCATTAGCAACAGTGACTATGAGTCATCAATGGAAAGTAAAACGCGGTTTCGTGATTCCTCTGCAACGCCAACAGACTGAATTAGGGATGGTGGTGGTTTCTTATTTACGTCACAGTGCAAAGTTCGGTAAAATTAAACTTAATTTCTTTCGTCCTGGCTTTAATTTTTGCAAATTTATATGCCAATTTATCACATTACTCTTTTCTTGTGGTTTTTTTTTTTTCCTCGCACAATGGGGCTCCTTTCGCGTCTAATTAGGAGATGTGTGGTAAAGTGCAAAGTTCTTCAGTTATTGGGCTTCAAAGAAAGACCTTACTTTCGCCCTCGAGTCCATCTTTCTCTGAGGATAGTGTGAGGATAATAAAATATTTCCAAAAATTGTTTTATTCTTCTTCATCTACATCCATCCAGTTTAACTCTTATTTATTTTTGCCTAGATAGGTACAGGTTCTGCTCATTAAAGCTACAAATATTTTAACTACATTTTTCATTTTAGTTCTGATTTACGGATTATGTGAGCCTGTTATAAGAGCTGTTAAGAGTAAGAAAGTAGCTTAGTGTGCATGGATAGTGATAAATAAGGCAGATGTATTATATTTTTAATATGGATATATAACTTCTTTAAATATTTTCATAATTAAAAGCAAATGCCCTTACTAAGATGCAAAAGTTCCGCCATGGACAAATCCACAATATGGAGTAGAGCGGAGTCGAAAGAAAAAAATAAAAGGGAGAGTAACATTGCGTTAATTTATGGTTTGGTGTGTGTATCTTTAATAAATAAATAAATCACACATTTTGGGAACCGCTTTCTGAACCCAATACACCATAGCTTTGGCGCAACTATACAATGATTCCAACATAAATATTAAATGTTAGAAACGCATACGATCAGAAATTTGATAGTGTCTGTATGTACAATTTTGTTTTCATTGTTGATTTTCTTAGACATTGCCGTCTATTTTAGAAGATAGTGGATGCAAGTGTATTTAAATAACAGAGTACTAAATAGTAAGATGTCTTGTTTTCAATACATAGACCAATGTATGTTGTATTAGCTACCTATATTCGAGGGTCATACTCAAAGTGAGCAACCCATTGCTAATTGAGATTCTAACAATGTAACAAAAATGACCGCAGAATCGTAATCTACAGACTTTACACCACGTGCTACCATACTGTGACGCCATTAGCTTCAATCACGTGACTGCAGGTGCTCTTTCCAAAATAATGGACATCAATGTGTTTCGACAGCATGCTGTCATTGAATTCCTTGTTTACGAGGAAAAATTCACTGCTGAAATTCACCTCAAACTTCAACGTGCCTATGGAGATATCTGCATTGTTAGAAGATTGGTGAAACTTTTCAAAGATGGGATCACGAGGGTCACCCTCGAAGTGCCTCCATGGAACGCAGTAAGGAAAAAGTTCATGAGCTTATTAGAGAAGATAGCTCTGTCACTGTCAATGAAATCGCTGGACATCTTACAGTAGGACATAGTGCAGTGCAAGATTTTATTGAAACCTTAGATTATCGAAAAATGTGGGCCTATTGGGTATCACGTTTATTGACCGAAGATTACGAGCTTCAGAGAAAGGCCATCACCTAAAGCCTTCTTCAGATATATCCAAATGATAATTTTTTGACAAGTATTGTGACAGGCCATGAAAGCTGGTTCCATCACTACGAGCATGAAGGAAAATGCCAGAGTATGGATTGGCACATTCGCTATAGAAGAAGAAAGCGAAGACAGTGCAATCTGGTGGTAAAATTACGGACAGTGTCTTCTGGGATACACAGGTTGCATTCTGGTTGATTTTATTGAATATGGACAAACCATGGATGCTGTCTGCTATATCAAAACACTTTTGAAGCTGTGTTGTGCATTGCGCATTAAACGCCCTGGCAATATCATCCTGCAACAAGATAACGAGCGTAATCACACTGCTCGTGTCACTATGGAGATCATGACATTTGGGTGGGAAACTCTTCCACATTCTACCTAAGGAACAGATGCGAGGCCAACACTATCAGGATATTCGACAAGCCGTGTTAGTATCTTTGGGCAGCTGAAACGAAGTTCTATAGTAAGGGCATTTTCAAACTTGCCCCAAACGCAGGCGAAAGTTTGTGTAGATACTTCGCAAAGTTCACCCACAGCTTCACTAATGGTAACATAAACTTCACAGTAGGATGAAATTGTTGAAAATATTCGACTCGTTGCACATAATGAGAAACCCGGACGGTTAAACGCCTAACCTGATGTTTGGAAATGACAGGTCAAAATCGGGGTCAGTGAACAGATCGGCAAATTGTAGCCGTGGCGCCTCACACAGCGAAGGTGAAGGTGAATCGAGCAACAAGGGATGCTTGTCTGTCAATTCATAAGCATTATACTTTACCCGACGTAAGGCGTCTAAAAATTTCCGCCACGAACACCCAACTCAAATGAAAATTCATTCTTCCTCAAACAATGAAAATCAGTTAGTGCGGCCGTAATGACATAAAATAAATACATTAAGAAACAAATCTACCCACTCGCCGGCAAAATAAACCGCGATATGCTACTAAACTATACTACGGACTTCTTTATTTGTGGTTTCGTAACTTGGTTTTATAACATCAGTACGATGGAAGTACCAATATTTAGATGGAAGCTTTGATCATGTGGTAAAGGTATACGGCAAGCTTACCACAAGGTGTGAGGATCCCTCCCTATAATAATTACAGCAGGAGTTCTTTAATTTGCTTTATTCATGCAACAAAGAAATAATGCTCACACTCATGGACACACACAACTGAGTTGGAAATAATGGTATTTGGCCCCGAACCATATCAAATGTAAAGAAATATAAATCATCCATATATACTTTAAAATATTAAAAAAAAACCTTTGGCGCTACTAACAAACAAGATATTTACAAATATAAAATATTCCAACTAATTCCAATGGCAGTAATTATCACGCATATTCGATGATTGGCAATCCCTCTAAACTGAACATGAATATTTAGTGACGGCAGTAACGCCCAAAACTGTGAAACTCTTTGGCTCTATAACATTTAGAATAAAAGAAAATAACCCTAATAAGATCGACCACGCCCGCAGAGGAGTCAGAAAAGCCCATTTAACGGAATCGAAAAACTAACGACGATAGTCGAGAGAGTTTAAAGAATAAGTACTTCAATCCAGGAATCAAAACTCAAACTGATTTAGCTGGAGGCAGTTCCCACCCAGCTAAGCTCGGTGCACGCGCCATGCCTCTCATGTCAAAAATTTGCACCAGCGACGCCACGTGACACCGGTACAAGCGTAAGATCTGAACCGAGTCGATAAAAAATAGACTGTCGGCTCAAGAACGTGGGGAAAATGGGTGCAAAGAAACTTAGTTTACATTGAAACGTAGCAGAAAAGTGTCTAGATTAAGATTATGTATTTAGTTTGTATAAAAAATAAAGATTAAGGCTTTTAAAAATTGTTGCTCACGACTTTTAATATGATCCTATATTAGTTTTTTTCCTTCTCTCTTAACGAAGACTGAAATTGAATTTCTACATAATGTAATTTTAGAGCTATTAAGCTTTCAGTATTATATTTCAGACCATTATAATGCTTGCAGCTTAAAAATTGATGTAGCTAAAAAAAAGTTTAACTTTGAAAGAAAAGGGTAATAATCAGTTCTCAAATTATGCGTTGGCTTATTTATACATTAAACTTTTCTTTCTTTCGGGATCGCTTTAATAGAAATACCTAAGGATTTATGTTTTATTAACTATTTTGTCACTTTTGTATAAGTATTATTTGTCTTTTGGGCAGCCTGTAACTCTCACAGTAAGATATTAAAATAACAATTTGGTGGCAAATGTAATTAAAATGGCTATTCCACAAATACGTGACTTGGTTGAAATGAAAGAGCCGCTAGGTTCAAATGTTAAAGATGGCTGACTCTCGCTTCGGTCAAGTATCTAATGCTGAAATAGATTAAATAATTTGAAGAGGGGAAATCTCAGAACACGGAATACAACAGGAAACATATTTGGAATCAGTTTGACAAATTTTGCATTGAACGAACTTATAAATTAACAGCAGATACTCCAACTACTGACATTGCCAACAGATTAAAAGTTTGGAGCATCAATATGAGAATCTTGTAGGCCATGCCAATGGACGCTAATGCATGTCTATTTCATTTTTGTTTTAAGAGGTTAATAATTACAATACACCATTTAAGTAACATTTCATAGGCTATATCATCCTTTAATTCGTGAAATAGTCTTAACAAATGCAACTCATGAGTCAAAAAGATAGATAAATTGACAATTACTCGAGGTATTACTTATGATAATTAGTTTGTGAATAAGGTTATGAAAGTAATTCATAAAAACCTTCATTAAATTGGGCTGGATGTGATGACAAGTTTCGAAAACCGCAATTAAGGGGATACGTTGTGCCCTTTAAAGTCTCACTCACTGGAGGCCTTTAGAAGCGAGCTGAATGCAAACTACATTTATATTAGTCGCCATTCTATTTATATGTAAAAATGTAAAACAAGTTGTCATTTCTTGGCAAAATCCCGAAAGGAAGGAAAGTAAAAGAAAAAAACTGATGTGCTGCATTCACATGACTTTCTCTACTCTTGTACTAAACATTGTTTCAAACTCTTATTCCTGTATCTTCTTCATGTTAGTCGAGATAAACATTTGCAGAAATTATCTTATTGCTCATTTTCTTGTAGGTACAAGGGGAATATGGGAATATAGCAGGCTTTGAGCCACACTCTAATTTTTAAAGCTTTCAAATTCTGTTCTCTTTGCACTGCTAAGATATAAAAAATTAATAACTATCTTTCATTTGTGGAAAGTGTAGGTATGGCTATACTCACACAAATAACAAGGAATATCTTCGAAATGGTTCACTCCACAGAAAAATTCATTTCAACATATACTGTATGTTTTAACGACATATACATTTTTTGTATAGTAAAACTTGGTCTATCTCTTACGGTTTGCCAGTTATGCAAAAGTCATCCAAAGTAAACAGGACTACATAGGCTATAGACAGAAAATTGAAAATATACATTTAATTTGCCATAAAAATGCCTTAAACATGCGGCGTTTTAATAAAAATCGTTAGTCATTTTTGAGAAAATCAAAATCTTTGAACATTTTTCCATGTAAAGGATAGTTGAGGGTGGAGGAATTTTCTTGAAAATCTTCGTGTCGCATCCTTAAAAGATATTAAAGTTAAATACCATCCTTGGTTTTTAACCGACTTTTCGCTTTTGAGTTATGCTGTCCACTTACTGACAGACGCACGTACACACACACACACACACACACACACACACACACACACACACACACACACACACACACACAGGCGCACGCGCACGCACACAAACACAGACCTTTTCCTAAAAATTGTTTTTTTTTTTTTAACTGAGGCGGCCTCAAAACATATTTCTGGTGAAATCTGGATATCGAATTTTTGGGTGTAATACAATACTTCCTCTACTTGCTGTACGTAGTAAAGAAAGTGAAAATGGTTTTTTTTTTTTTTTTTTTTTTTTTTTTTTTTTTTTTTTTTTTTTTTTTTGTAATATTCAGGGAGCTTCAAAACATATTTCCGGTGAAATCTCGATATTGAATTTTTGGGCGGAATACAATACTTCATCTACTTACTATGCATAGTTGAGAAAGTAAAAGGCTGCTATTTTAACATTGTTTGGTTAGCATTTCCTGACTGCTCAATATTTTTAACAGAGTTCTCTCCAGCTGAAACATCTGAGTGTTTAGCTGATGCCAAGACACCATTACCACAAAAATTATGGAGCCTTTGCTTTTGATCCTTAGAGAATCTCCAGAGAAATGCAAGCAAGCATATAAATATCCGTTCATTTGTCTCAAACGGCCTGTTTGGTCGTTATGAACATTTTGTTGATACTCCGGGGTCGTTATTACAAGATGATTTAAGCACACAGTTTCTTGGCTCGACTCTACATCTGTGGGCAGTTCAGTGAATGGACTCAAAGAAAGGGCAAGGGCAACTCCAGTGTTGTTGAGACGTAGTTAGCCGTCTTCTGTCACTTTCTCAAACTACACCTTCTTTCAGTTCAGTGTAAACAATAATATGCTGCAATGTGTTCACATTGCTTTTAGGTCTGTCCGTCTGTCTGTGTGTCTGTCTGTCTGTCTGTCCGTCCGTCCGTCCACCTGTCTGTATGTCAGAATGTGTATTTATGTATGTAACCGCTAATCTCCAAAACCCCTTGACCGATCACTGAGAAAGTCGCATTGTATTTTTTCATGTAGGTTTTTACACTATCCATTTTACTATGCAACGAAAAACTCATGGATTTTTCTGCTCGCTTTTCTTTTACGTAACACATTCACATATCCTTTCCTACTCCCTCTTCTACATACAATGCATGCAGTTTTCTATGATTGAAATAGAACGGCAAAATATTACATTCAAACGGTTTTCTCTAATCACTTTTACGAAATACAATAATAGTTCTTTTCCTACTCGCCCTACAATTCATACAATTTTCTATATGATTGAAATACAAATGTAACGTATTACAATCATACTGTTTTTCCCACTCGCTTTTCTTTTACGTAATACATTCACATGTTCTTCTCTATTCGCCCTTCAACATACAGTTCATACACTTTTCTATGACTGAAATAGAAATGAAACGTACTACATTTGCACGATTTTCCCTACTCACTTTTCTTTTACAAAACATAAACACACTTCTTTCTCTACTCCCTCTTCTACAAACAATTCATACAATTCTCTATATGATTGAAATAGAAATGCAACGACTTACATTCACACATCTTTCTCTACTTGATTTCTTCCTGTGGTATTTGAGGCTGTTCAACAGTGTTTTTGCATAGCGTTTTTATTTATTTGTTTATTTATTTTGTGTTCTTTATAGTATCAACCTAAGTTTAAAGATTGTAGGGATAAAATCTTCAAGCCACGGGCAACGCCGAATATTTCAGCTAGTATCCTATAGGATTAAATGAGTTGATTCTTTTGTGTGTATGTGTTCAATTCTAGTAATCCTCTGGTTTGGGAACATGAAATCGATCTAGACGAAGCTCAAATTAAGGAAAAGTAGTTTTCATTGAATAAAAAAAAGAAATAAATAAATAAATAAATAAAAAGATAAATAGAAGAAATCTTATGTGACATTCACATGATTTTCTCCACCCGCTATCGATTACCTTTATATTCATTTCTACAAACTATTCTTACGTCTTCTTATTTTTCTTCTTCCTCCTCTTTTTCGGATTATTCTATCTTTGTATGACTTACAACATTTATCCTCGAGGGGGCAATTTAGACGATTTTAATTTAAGCTTTGATTGTAGCTAATAACAACAAATATTACTTAGATATTTTGTGTCTTCTCTTAAAATCCCAATACACATAACTATTAATTAAAACATCACCTATGACACTTCAAGCTCAGTTTTGAAATAGTAAAGGTACATACTCGTACAATAATATACATATGTCTGTTGTCATTGACAAGCGCTAATTATTTCGACTTAATTAACAGCAAGCAAAAGTCGATCTTTACAAGTTCTCAAGCTTCTGCGAAGGAACCATGGCGTCATCGAGTAAAGCAGGTGCTTTTGTAATCATCATATGGCATTTTATCATTGTCTACATGCATAAGAAAAGAGTAAGCAACGTTTTCAGCAAAATAATAAACGATTTTTATCAGTACATTATTATACGGGACAATCACTCGCGATGAAGTGAATAAATTGCAGCGGAGTCAACGCCGCGGGACCTCCAACGTTTCCAGATTGAATATCTCTGGCCAGCCTTTCGAAGGTTAGAAAATCACCAAAAAACTAAGGTTATGGATGGTGGTCATGACCAGCGGTGTCCAACCTTGTCTCTTATGTGGTAATGACGTCACATTGTCGCTTTACCCCACCTCCTTCGTTTTGAGCATTAAGTATTTCCCCTTCACTTATTCAGCTAAACAAGAGTCAGAGAGGTTTATTTTTGTGTCTCATGAATTCCTCATAGCTCGGTGAAAAATGGAGGCAAATTGGCGGATTTGGAGGTGAGGTAAAGCGAAAAGGTGACGTCATTAGCACATAAGGGACAAGGTTGAGCATCGCAGGTCATGAGCCTCACACCACCTGAGACACTCCGCTTGGTAAGTTTTATACGTCATACAAATTAGTGTAGTTTAATGGGCTCCACATTTTCCCATAACGTGAGTTTTTGTCTCTCTCTCTCTCTCTCTCTCTCTCTCTCTCTCTCTCTCTCTCTCATGACTTGCAAGTCACTTAAAATTCAATGAGAACGAAGAGGACTTATAGGCTTTTTGAAGAAATTAAATTTATGCATTTTATTTTCCATGCAAATATGTAAAACATATGTCATCAAAATCGCTGTAGCCGTTTTTTGAAAATAAGCTATAGAGCAATTCATCTATGCTTCCTGACCTTACATCCATAAACGGTGCTGACTGACTGCCTGACTGATTGACTGATTGGCTGGGTGATTGACTTACTGAGTGACTGACTGACTTACTGAGTGACCAATTGACTGAATGACTTACTGATTAACTCACTGACTGACTGATTGACTAAATGACTGACTTACTGGTTGAATTACTGACTGATGATTGACTGAATGACTGACTTACTTACTGATTGACTCACTGACTGACTGACTGACTGAATGACTTACTGATTGAATTACTGACTGATGATTGACTGAATGACTGACTTACTTACTGATTGACTCACTGACTGACTGACTGACTGACTGACTGAATGACTGACTTACTTACTGGTTGACTTACTGACTGAGTGACTGAATGACTGATTGACTGAATGACTAAGTTACTGACCAACTTACTAACTTACTGACTGTCTGACTGATTGACTGGTTGACTTACTGACTGACTGACTGACTGATTTACTTACTGACTGACTGACTGACTGGTTGACTTACTAACTGACTGATAGACTGTCTGATTTACTTACTGACTAACTTACCGACTGTCTGATTTACTTACTGACTAACTTACTGATTGTCTGATTTACTTACTGACTAACTTACTGACTGTCTGATTTACTTACTGACTAACTTACTGTCTGACTGACTGATAGATTGACTGGTTAACTTACTGACTGATTTACTTACTGACTGATTGACTGTCTGACTAACTAACTAGCACACACATACATACACATATACACACGCACACACATGGGCCTGTTTTGAATTATCTTGTCTTTATTCAGGGGGACCAAAAAACGTATATGCTGAGTGAAATCTCTATACAGAAATGTTTATTGATCGCAATATTTAGGTATCTAAGCATTAGGAAATGTACAAATTTTAAACTTAGTCCACACCAAAATGCCACATACGTAACATGTAACATTAAGTTTTACAGCTTATTATACAACACGTTTCTTGTAATCCGTTACATAACTTGCTTTGGATGTATTGTTTAGCAGTTTACATAATGAATATGAAACAGGTCACCGGTTCTTATTGTGTCCCAATAACACATGCTTCTGCTTCTTTTTGCCCAAGAAATTGTAATTTATGGCATTTCTTATCTCTGCATCTCCAGCGTCGAACATGCTACATGACTGAATACTATGAAAAACTTAAAGCTATGAGTGAAACGTATCACAGTGCTTTGATTTAGTTTGGAAAACATCTTGACAGTTTTATGTCCTTGTCACACACGAAAGCTCCTTGCAAATTACTTTGAACGTGTTATAATCCTCAGAAAGAAAGATCGGAGGAAAAAGAAACGAGGGCATCAAGTACATGTACGTCAATGGCAAGTTATATCTACTACAATGTTTTATAGCACCTTTTGAGTTTTACTGACTCCTGATGAAAAGCATATATCATTTTATTTTCTACTTCTACGGTGCACCATGCACTTTGCCGAGTTAACTTGTTTTACCCACGTAATATGAATAAAATTTAAGACTACCTGCTTCATTACACACCAACTGAGTCTTTTCCTCATGGTCATGACAGCCCGAGAAGTTATTTTCACTTAGTAAGTTGCTAGACAGATCACGAATTCCCAAACGAATATCATACAAAATGAACCACTATAGTTATGTTTCTTGTAATAGTGATAGCAAAAGTCAATGTATTTCCATTTCAGAGTTCAACTACCACCACAATGTATTTTGAGCCTGGAAATTATTCGATGAACATTTTTAAATGTGTTTATCATCGTACTGATAATGCAAGATCATGAAAGATGATGGCCTCATTTTTAACTTCAGAGTATACCCGGTTTCTTACACACAGAGAGACCCAAAAACATCCGAACCGCTGCGCGGTTTTTCCACTGCGCACACAGAAACACGATAACAGTAGCTGCTGCACACAAGGTCATGCGGTTGACTTGTTTTTCTCTGCTCTGAAAGTGCAGTATTGAGCTGATGCGATATCGTGTGGTTGAGTTATTACCAGTGTGCTTTATTATTTTGTCCTGTACTTAGTCACAAAGTGTATTATGGCTCAGCATTTGTTTTCTACTGCACAGCATGTATTTATTTATGATTCGTATATGTTAACTCAGTCAGCTCGCCAAGTGAAAACGCGATTTGTAGAAAGATTTCCAGGTGATCTGCGATTTCTATCTGTGAGGTAACTTAAGCTTAAAACTTTAGTGTATAAGACAAACCCTCACACCCTGGAAGAATTAAAACAAAATATCCGCAGGAAACTGCCAGAATTTCTCAACGTGAACTACGTCGAGTGATGGATAGCTTCCTATAGGGTGGCAAAAATGTATGGACAACGATGGTGATGAGTTTCAATATCTCCTTTAATAACATTGGTAAGTAAAGCGTTTAAAAGTAGTTTTAAAAATGTTGTATTGTTTCATCCGTGCTATTCTATGACAGTGGCAGTTGGCGACGAGCGTCGAGAACGCGTACAGGCAAAACACAGGGCAGCCGGTTCGGAGTCTTATGGATCACCCGTTATAATAACTTCAATACTGCAATTCCCCAATTACAAGTGCCTCTCAATAATCTGATGTCTGGCATTAAAAACTGGAGGGTTTCTTTAAATCACAAAAGAGATGAGACAATAGTTTTCTCTTCACGTCAATTTCCACCTCCTATCACTTTACTATAATGAGTTTCTCGGACCCTAGAAAGGTGCAGATGACAGACACTATCAAATGTCTGGCGTCCACTTCGATTGTTGGTCGATCTGGAACCCTCATACCAATTCCAAATTAAATCTTGATGACGCAAGATTAAACAAACCGTACACTGTTCTCAACTGTAAATCATCTCTAGTTACAAAACAAAGCTTTTCGGCTCTGAATGCCCCGTGCTATGTACGCAACACTCAAGTTACCAATTAACCTGGATTCAGCATAATCTACATCTACATATATTTGTTCTCAAAGTCATTTGTTTTCTCATCGTCTCCGCTCAGTGCATCTGTCTCCTTAGGTGCAAGAACTGCCGCAGTTGCTAGGTTGAGTGATCCTCTGCCCCAGGACTCGACGCGCCTCGGAACATCATCAGTGCCACAATGACCTGTGCCTGAATTTAATAATGTTTAGTGCCAGAGAGGTCCTATGTGACTCACCTCTCTTCTTCTTATTTATCTTATTATGGCTGACACAACATTTAATGGCGGGTGGCTCCATAAAAATCCAATTGGAGGCTAGCCACGTATTTTGTGGTGTTGTAAACACGCTGTGAAGTCGGTGATATAAATATCGTTTGCGGCCACAAAATTTATTTGTAGGTACAACAGGAAAGAGAACAGTAATAGTCAACTATCAGCCGCCATTAAATATTGTGTCTGCCATAGTTACTTGTTTTGCTTCTGCACATGCATAGCAAATTATTGTACTGTTTCATTCCATAAACAGAAGAGAGAGAGAGAGAGAGAGAGAGAGAGAGAGAGAGAGAGAGAGAGAGAGAGAGAGAGCGTGTGTGCGCGTGCGTGCGTGCATGTTATATGTGTGCCGATATGATTCTTCTTTAGACGTAAATCATATTTCGAATGTCCTTACTGACTACACCAGCGATGTCCAACGAAAGAGGGGAGATCGGATTTATCTCCTTCCACTTTATGCGGACTGTGCCACTCTTTAACACTCAGACGTGTATTGTGTTGCAGTGGTGGTTTGGTTACATGTACGTTGCGTTTGATTTACAAAAGCACTTTCAAATCTTATGTGATAGACACCTGTTCACTAGTGACTTCTTTGGTATTGCTTGCGTTTAACAAGTCTATCAATATTTGGCGACAAACGGACAAAGTCGAAGTGCAGAGCCTTAGAAGATACACCAAGTGATCATCGCGTAACATATTGTGATACAGACTTTGAACATGGTTCAATTGTTCGCAAATATATGTAGAGCTATACTCACTCTTATACACACTATTCTTGCAAATGCTTATTTTTCTATCTACGTCATTTTAGTCGACATAAGCATTTTCAGAAAGTATCCTATGGCTAATTTTCTTATAGGTGCAAGGGGAATATGGGAATACAATAGGCTTCAAGCGTAGTGAAATGTTATAAGTATTGGTTGCTATGCGATGTTTTGAAATTCCGTTTTCTTTGCAAGGCCAAGAGATAAAAAAAAAAAAAAACGAAAAGCACATTCCTATTTGAGAGAAGTATAAGTATTAGCGAATTCAAACGGAAGAATATCTCGGAAATGGTTCACTCAAAAGAAAAAAAAATAAGTATTTGACATAAACTGTGTGTTTTAAGGAGATCCACATTTTTTATTTAGTAACCTTTTGTTTGTCTCTTAGTGTTTACCATTTATGGAAAAATCATCCAGAATGAAGGGGTCTTCTGAGGACATTCACAGAAATTTTAAGATACGACTTAGAAACTGCCATGGAATCGCCTGTTTGTGTCCGTCACTGGATACTGATTGTCGGGTTATGAGTCTAAATGCCACAGACATGATTCACCCTCCGACTGAAGGAGTGGGATGGGAATCGCAGCTAATTACGTAAGCGTCTCCAACGAGACAAGGCTGGACATCATTGGGCTACACACTTAATACATTTCACAATTTCGTCAAAAGCATTACAAGGATAGGTTACATCTATATAAATGTGAGTGGGCATAAATTAGCGACTTTGTGGGACCTACTTTTCACCCCTTCACGACGACTGCAGGGCACACTAAATTCTGAGCACAATACAACAATCGGGCGTCACAAAGTCCTTTGACATCCATAACTGCCGAACTTCCACTTTTCCTTAAAATATACTTATTTTCCCTCGTTCACAAAATTTATTATATTGATGTGATAATATATGCTGCAACCAATCACCGTATACATACTCATGTATCAAATACCAAAAGGCTCCAGGAAACGAATGAAGTATTTCGGAAGAAGCGTAAGCCAAGTAGTAAGTGAGCAAATGAGTGAGTGAGTGAGTCAGCCAGTGAGCGAGTGATAGAGCAAATGAGTCAGTTAGAGAGCGAGTGAGTCAGTGAGCGAGAGAAAGAACGGGTGGTTGTCAGTGAGTGATGGAGCGAGTGAGTCGGCGAGTGAGAGAGCGAGGGAATGGATCAGTGAGTGAGTGTTTCAGTGAGTGAGAGGGATAGCGTTTGAGTGTGCCAGTCAGTGAGTGAGAGTGAGTAAGTGAATGACAGAGCGAGCGAGTGAGTGAGTGATTGAATGAGTGAGAGATTGAGTGAGCTAGTGAGTGGGTGAGCGAGTGAGAGGGCGAGTGAGTCAGTGAGAGAGTGAGTGAATGGGTCAGTGCGTGAGTGAGAAAGCGAGTGAATGGGTCTGTGAGTGAGTGAGAGAGCGAGTGAATGGGTCTGTGAGTGAGTGAGAGCGAGTGAATGGGTCTGTGAGTGAGTGAGAGCGAGTGAATGGGTCTGTGAGTGAGTGAGAGCGAGTAAATGGGTCAGTGCGTGAGTGAGAGAGCGAGTGAATGGTTCTGTGAGTGAGTGAGAGCGAGTGAATGGGTCTGTGAGTGAGTGAGAGCGAGTGAATGGGTCTGTGAGTGAGTGAGAGCGAGTAAATGGGTCAGTGCGTGAGTGAGAGAGCGAGTGAATGGTTCTGTGAGTGAGTGAGAGCGAGTGAATGGGTCTGTGAGTGAGTGAGAGCGAGTGAATGGTTCTGTGAGTGAGTGAGAGCGAGTGAATGGGTCTGTGAGTGAGTGAGAGCGAGTGAATGGGTCAGTGAGTGAGTGAGTGAGTGAGCGAGTGAATGGGTCTGTGAGTGAGTGAGAGCGAGTGAATGGGTCTGTGAGTGAGTGAGAGAGCGATTGAATGGGTCTGTGAGTGAGTGAGAGAGCGAGTGAGTCAGTGAGAGGGTGAGTGATAGAGTCGGTGAGTGAGTCAGTGAGCGATGAGCAAACTAGCGAGCTAGTAAATAAGCATATGCCCGGTTAACTTGCCAAACTCAAGTCCCTCAACGAGAGGTTTGCGAAGTGATTTCTGTTTTGTAAATTAGTCCACCACCTCTTTATAGTTTAGTTGTTATGTATGTAGGTACATACTGTCTGAATTCATGGAGAGCAGGGAAAGGTTGTTGACGCCTATCACATGAATGATTGTGAATAATTCTTGAGCCTTTTGAGGACTGAGAAGGATTGCTCGGCCGAAGAACTGGTTACAGCCGTTGTCGAACAATATTAATGTCCGTTCTTCGTTGGTCGACAGCAGAGGCCTTATTAAGTTTGAGACACTTTTGCCAATGCTACACCTTTCCGTTTCATTGTACGTCACGTTATTAAACTACTGCTTTAAAGAATAAATTGGAATAAATATGAATACATTGAATATGTATAACAAACAGTAACCGCTTAAAAGTAGCATCCTACAAATCTACCGCCCTTGGTTAAGCCTAAATACGTTGTTGAGTAGAATAGGCCAGGCGAATGTAAGATCCAGAGGCGCGAAATTTGGAATTTTTGGTTTTCGCTTACGTATTTTGTTTTGTTTTGGATTTCTTGTTTGCGTTTTATGCAGTTCTTGCTACATTAATGATATACGATCCCAGTCGAAATTTATCTGTCGCATGATACGAAAATAGATTTAAACGCGAATCTGCCAAGTATAAA